>CAJNIZ010002436.1:101605-128511 GCA_905231905.1 Symbiodinium pilosum
CTAAAAACCCTAAAGCCCTAAATCCACCCTAAACCCTGAAAACCCAAACCCAAAATGATGCTTCTGTGTTTTTCGGGTGAAGCGGTCCTGTTT
Organism: Symbiodinium pilosum; assembly: GCA_905231905.1. Lineage (NCBI taxonomy): Eukaryota > Dinophyceae > Suessiales > Symbiodiniaceae > Symbiodinium > Symbiodinium pilosum. The sequence continues at coordinate 101,699 of CAJNIZ010002436.1, forward strand.
TAATTTCAGACGTCCTGTTTTCTGTCTCTGGCGCTGCTGGTTTGGAATACGATCCACTAAGTCTGTTTTCGGGATGAGGTTGTCCGCTTTTGAATCTGGACGTCCTGTTTTCTGAATGTGGTGCTACTGTCTTGAATCTGGCGCTGCCGTTTTTGAATTTGGCCGTCCTGTGTTTGAATGCCGCCGTGGTGTTTTTGACTTTTGTTTGCTGAATGTTGCCGCTGTTTTCTGCATGTGGCTTCTCTCGGCATGTCGGGGCTCACATCTGGCCAGCTCATGAATCTTCATCCTCTCTCCTTGCAAAAGTCTTGATTGACCTGGCATGACTTTTGCAGTCTCCCCCTCTTCCGAGCACCCTGCTGACGCTCCAATCGCTGCCGGTCGGTGAGTTTGTCCTCCCGAGCCTGGGCTGGAATGTATGACTGGAAGCTTGCCCATGAAGTTGGGACGTGGTGTTTGCGTGCGATGGGCCAATCTGAGCCCGATGCCTTGTTCAGCTGCTCCTTTGTCACCTCTGCTGAAACCCTCATCTGCCAGGACATATGCCAATCATGACAGCAGCACAATAAGGAGACTTGGAGCTGTACGACCAGCTTTGCCTGCCGACTGCAGCAAGGCGCATCAACACTACGGTAAGAGGTTTAGATGCCTCAGCATCAGCCAGCTGAGCAATGAGGTGCTGCTGCTCCTGGTGGAGCTGCTCAGTGGCCTCTGGCTAACAAAGCTGTCTCAGGACCAGATGTGTATGTCTGGCAGGTTGAGACAGACCATCTTGAAGTGGAGAGCGTAAGGCTTTCGACAGGCTGTCAGATTCATCACCGCATGTTAAGTTGCCAGCCAGCTCAGTCTCACGCTCACGCGCCTGTGTTTGACTCCATACATCTGGGTAAGGGTATGATGGTGGGGCGGCTCTTTCCTGAAAGCTTGCTGCTTGAGACTTCTTTCCTAAGTGGGACAGCTCTGTTTTTTGAGTTCCTCTGTTTGGCTAAGGCATTGTCTTTTCGGGATAAAATTGCTTGCTCCTTGAGAGAGGCTTTTGTTAACATACCTACATGCACCCGCCTGGAAGGTCCGCTGCTGTCGCTGAAGCGAGCGTCTGCCAAGGCGCGACTCCTCCACACTTCTACAGCCCTTTACCTTGAGCTTATGCGGAAATTGCCAAAACAGTCCTCCAAGACTTGAGCTTGGGCTTCCTCTAGTCGGGCGCGCAGCATGGGTTCCTGTGCCTGAGACACCATCAACCACCTGGCAACCTTGAAGCACTGCCCGCTCATGCCCCAGCTCACGCCTCGCAGCTTCGAAGCTTTTCTTCAAGCTGGCCTTGTTCTTCCTGGAGCAAGGCAAGCAGTCGCATGAAAAAATCTTGCCACCATGGGGTGACGGGCCTGGAATTGCTGAAGTTCCGCAGCCAGGAGATCCACTTCAATCTGGTGTGCCTCTCAATGCGCGGCTTGTGTAATCTTGAGGGCATCGAATATGAGACAATGGCAGTAGTAGCAGCAAGGATGGCAGAAGGATGGAACAAAGATTGGTCGAGCGAGCGAGCCTCGCGGGCTTTTTTCAGCTCACGGCTTCCAGACTCCAGGTCCTGCACAGATCGAACGCCGCTACATGTCAATTCATTCAAATCCATATAGGTTCACGTGGTGTCCAAATGTCCGAAAGCACAAAGACAACCCCCAATCCTATTCGAGATGATGGTAAAAAGCTCCTAGTAGCAAAAATGTCAATCACATGTATCTAAACAGCAAATGATCTACGGCAACTGAAAATGTCGACCGTCGTGCGCCTTGCGCAGATCAACTTCTCGTCCCTGCACCGCACGTAACTCTTGCGCAGCCTGGCATGACGAAGTTGTCTGAGCAAGTTGGCCAGGATATCCATTTGATTGGTTGCTTTTGGCTGCAGCGGCTGTGCAACAAAACAAAATACGCTAAGTACACAGCATCAGCTGGGCAGACGCCAGTCAGAGAAAATCAAATGCTCGAACCGCAGCCCGGGGCGCTTTGTCGCGTGTTATTATGGTAGAGAGGGGTTGAAAAGTTGTCATCTGGAGCTTCGTCATGCTTCCGAAGCCTATGCCTATGCGTACTGCCCAGCACAGAAGGAAGCGTGGGTCATGCCGCAAGTCACAGGAGCGAAGCAAAGACTCCGCCTTTTCTCGCTCCAGCCGCATCTCACCCAGTTGTGCTTCAAGGCGAGCCTGGCAGAACTTGTGACAAGTAATTCGGTCGTGCATTCTGACAGGACCTAGACTCTGGACATTACACTAGGTCTAGCCTGACGCGAAGGCAGCGCTACATCTGAGCAAGCCTGCAGATGATGACTTGTCAACTCTTGCTTCCCAGGATTTTGGAACAGCTGCTGACTAAAACAGCGTGACAGATCAGGGCGGCACGTCCAGCTCTGAGCGGACATTTCGCTGCAGAGAACGCAGCTCTTGACTGAAAGCCTGAAGCATGCTGTGCGGGTTGCGCATCTCTGGTGAAAACGTCCCTGCCTTTCATGCACAAACTACCTGCTTTCTGAGGGAGTGGCTGCTCTGTCACCCTCCGCACTCTCCTGAAGCTGATTAAAGCTCTTTGCGGACTGAACCTGCACAGAGTCCACCAGTCCACCCACAATCGCGTGCAAACATGACCTGAGGCAGTCCAGCCATCCAGCCTCCAGCTCCACCTGCGCTGCTTCGGCCTCCATGCACGGGAGCTCAAGACGCCAGACACTGCTATGTAGCATGTTGGGCGATTGAAGAAAAGACGCAAAGTAAATCTCATCTCGAAAGATCATAGCCTACCGGTAGCACCAGGTCCGGGTACAGGTAGTGGCTAAGGTTGCTGAAGTGGATGCCATGATTCATAGCTAGGAAAGGCTGTCATCAGATAGCTCTGGAAGAGGTCATAAGTGTTGTCTTGGGCATTGTGAGATGGTGCCTGGGACTCCAAATGTCAGCCAGCGTGTGCAGAAAAAACAGTTGCAGAGATCAAGGAGGTCTGCGCAGAACTACCAGAGAGGCCCAAGTGGATACGATGCGAGAGCTTTCAAAGTCGTTGATTTTGCGAAGTCCCTTTATACAGTACAGGCTATGCAGGGATGTTAACTCCACGTTAGGAATTAGACCCAAAAATTACCAAACCCCGCCGCCGGAACACAACTATGTCTAGACCACAATGATAATATTCCCAGAAAATATGTTGTACCTATAAGGATATGGGTCGTATTATTACATGTTAATTTGCTAACAGCGAGAGTATCACGATTGTTCAAAGCCTCTGAATCAACTTCTTTGATCTTTTGAGCAGATTGTGTTGCTTCTGACTTCATGAAAGAAGCATCCAAAACCCCCTGCGACAGCCTCCGCCAAGCGTGCTTGAAGCTTCACAAGCGCGGCCTGAGGCAGCCAGCAGGAAAGTGCGGTGAGTCTTGTTCTCGCTCGCCATGTGCCTCCTTGGCAGAATGCGACTCCGCTTCTCCTCCTCGAACCTCAATCAGGGCGAGCAGGGCACAGACAGCCTGAGCTTTGGCTCCAAAAGTTGCCCTTTTCGGGCGGCCGAATCGTCGAAGCTTCAGATCAATGCTGATCTGCCTACAGCAGCCTGCACAAGTGCGAGGGGAGTCTGCTTCCTGTGACAGACTCAACCCATACTGCCCAAAAATGGAAATCAAAGCGCGAGAAGCCCCAAGTAGGATCTATCCTCGCTAACTCAAATTGATGAACAGCCCGAAAACAGCTGTCTGTTCAATCGTATTAACATGTAGCCTGGCCTCTGCACAAATGCTGGAGATTCCTGTGCTCAAGTCAACTGATTCGGGCTGCGGAAAGCAATAAAACGATGGTATGCCTAGCCAGGAAGGCCCAAAAGGCTAACAGTTGAAAGTTCCTTCGCACGTGCAGGCATAGTGGTCGTGCTGGTAACTGTTAGTGCAAATGTCAGTGCACTCAATGCTCAACCGCATCTAGGTGTTGTGACAGCCCTGTGCCTGGTAAACGACCTTTACTGAAATTGACGGTTGTTGTGACTACTGATTGATTTCCGAGGCCCAGCTGGCTACAAACCGAATTCAGTCACAGTACCAGCATCGATGCACCTGCGCAGAAGACTATTCGCAGGCTGTAGCTGCACGCCTGCAGGCATCAAACTCTTCCCATCATGTCAGTCGCAAAAACAATGTTTCTCTTCCGTGCTGCATTTGCATATATTTGCATGGACCTGCATTGTCAGCGTCCTGCCTGGGATGTCAGGTACTGACAAAGTGAGGCTTGTCCTTCAACAACTGCGCTGGCACGCGAACTGGTTCTAGCCTAGAACTCCGCAAGTGAAAGAACATTCATGAGCAATGACGTCACTCGATATCTCTTCTGGATTCACGGTGTAATACCGTCCTTGTCGTTGTCCGTGGAAGCGCCCAAAGGGCGAGAGCCCTTCTTCACAACGCCTGAGCAAGTTGAACACACTGCCCACTGCATCAGGACCGTGCGCAGGAAAGCCTAGCTGAAAGGCTGGCTGCATCATTGTGGCGTACAAGCAGCAAGCATCCCAGAAGAAGACTGTTTGCAACAGCAATCAGATGCTCAAGCAAGCAACACTGAATGTGGCCGTACTTCTTCTCGCACACAAGCAGGCAGGACCTTTGCTATGCGCTCAAGACGCTACCTGGAACGAATTGCCAGGCAAGCCACCCGGGACTTCCCGGGGACCCAAGCAACCTCAAAAACGATGATGAAGAAGGATGGCTTCTGCTGAGCATGCAACTCTGGCGCATACACTTTTGGACCGCCATTTAGCCACTTCGTAAAGGCATTCCTTGGATCCATCTTTGTGCTTGCATGACGCTACCGTCAGTGGCTTCTGCTGTTGCCTGCCTTATCGAAACACCGAAGGTTGTCGACATATTTGCCTATGTTCCGAAGACAGGTTTGTTCGTGGATCACTTGTTTGCCAGGACTGCTTCAATCGCAGGCAAGATTCTGAAATTTGATTCTTGCCTTGGCATAGCATAGACAAAGCCGACAAAGAAGCTCCGCCACAACTCACTTTCATCGTTCAACTGCTAGGCCGCTTCACGGCTGAAAGCACAAGAAAACCGCTTCGTTTTATAGAAAGAGCCCTTTTCAATGCCTGTTCTGCTAGAATTGCGGCATCACTGTCCGGCCGTGCACTCAGTCCGAATGCTTGGCAGCCATATTTTCTTTTCTGGTAACGGGTTTCAGGCATTTGCAGCTGTGTCACATTGTCTGGTGCAACAATGGCAGCAGGAACAGTGATGTCGTAGTCACGAAAGTAGCAGTAGACCCCAACACCTTCGGCACAGGCGCTGACATTTGCCTCATCTAACGTGCTGCAATCTTTGCTGCGTCCAACCCTTTCAGTGCCACTTGTAGCAGCTTTCACAGCAACCTTCTGAATCAGAATCATCAATGCAGGATGTTGGGCACCGTATGCGACATGACGTTGCACATGATCTGCCACGCAGTACCTTGAAAAATCCCATGTGGTTCAGCGGACACTACACATCAAAGCGAACCAAAACAATGCTCTCGCTCTTTACGTAATTCGTCTGCTTGCTGATTATGTGCTTTATCTATCTCTTTCTTCTTTCTTTCTTTACAGGCCCTACCTACCCCTACGGGTAGGTCAGGGCACAGCCCTGAGCCCATGCAGGTTCTGGCGGTCACGATGCCTAACCAGCGAATATCCAGGCTTCATAATCTGTGCAGGCGAAATCCTATAAGTTCCCCCGCGCAATCAACAACAAACGGGATTAAGGGGCCCTCTCCTCAAGCTGGTTCGTGAGACCGGTGCTACTGCCCTCGCCCTGCTCTCATGGCACAAGCTGGACCCACACCATCCCTGAACTGAGGAGACGACCCACGGGCTACGGCACTGCACGGAAACGCAGCTAGCTAAGTGTCCGAATATCAGCACGCTACTCCAGGGTCTTCTCCTCAAACTGTGAGACTAGCATTCTTGCTCTCGCCTTTGCACTTACGGCGTAGGCTAACCACAACGCCACCTCTCTACTGCACTGACTCGTGGTTCAGTCAGGGCCCTCAAAGGACACTGCATAGCAACAGAACTAAAGCTGAACGTACCCCAGCACACTGCCAATTCCCTGGCCCATGACACCCCGGCACTGCAGTCTGCCACGTTTCTCCCTTGCGTTCATTAAAGATACTGCGGAAGCAAAACTCTCTCTCTGTCAGGCTACACAGCATTCCCGTAGAGCTTCTGCCATAATGACATCCAAGATTCCCGCAACCTGAGTACGGCAATGTCGATACCTTGCTAGCACCATCAACCTGCAAGCAGCTTGGACAAAGCATCACAGCAAGACGTCGACACATCAGCGCTGCCCTGAGTTAGAAACATCCATGGCATCGTATGGAAGCTCCGACTGATAGAAGAAAGTGGTGCCGTCCTCTCCTTGCAATACAAGAAGACAATCAACATGCCCAGGCAAGGACACATCAAGAGGTAAGACGGTCACCCTCCCTTGCTGAGCAAAGAATGGAAAGTGTCCAAATGAAAATGCTCAATAATTGGCAATAACTGTTAAAACGTCTTGAGTATTGCATTGCAAGTTGATGATGGATACGTTTTGAACATCCTGACATAGTCAAAGCCCTTGCATTTGCTCTGGGCTTGAACATGCGATCTGTCCTTCCCAGTACGTCATGTTGCCCAGCGTGTGCTCTACGAAAAGTCCATACATGGTGACCTCAGCATGAGATGCGATAAGTTTCACTGAACCACAGGAGCCATGGCGACACTCGGAAGTCTAGCTACTTTGTTTCATCATGGCACGTATCTTGCCGCCTGCCCAACATGCAATCCGGTTTCGCATCGGTTCTCCTGCAACCCAACGCTGGCAAAGGCTCGCATGATTGCTGACAGCCCATTTTTGCACAATCATTGGCAAAGACTGAAGACTGGTTCAGTCTGGGGCACATGATTGTACACCAAGTACTGGTCACTGAGCCAGTGGTCCGCACGCCATAGCCACAAGTTGTCCTAGGAAGACATGAATCTTATGAACACATGCTCGTCAATATGAGAAGCAGTATAGCGAGCTGAAATGGACCACAACCCCTGGTTTGCCAAGCAGCACCGACAACACAGGGTGTTTGAAGCTGCACCATGGTACCTGACATGATCTGTGGAAGCAACTCACAGTCACCACCAGATGCTTTTTCAGTCTGATGCAAAGGAATCCACAATGTAAACGCACGCAGTTACATGTCAGTCAACTTTCACCTCTGGCAGAAATTGAGACAATGGGGATACGTCATTCGACACCTTCAACGACTGAGGAAACCTGAAGCCCACAGTCTCGAGAGCTTGAGACAGGTGACGACAGCGCGCTTCCGAGTCGAAGAGCGGCACGTCGCTGTGAGGTCGGGTCTGGGGTCTCCTGGCAGCAGCTGATTGAATCAGGCCTGGCTACTGTTTATTGCGAAGGCTCCAAGTTGACGTGGTTGACGTTCGGTTCCAGGCCAGAACCAGAACTTGCAACATGTCACGAGTGAGTGGGATCAATGCTGAAGCCTGTCTTCTCAGGAAAGGGCCAGCAGCATGCATGTCAAACAAACACGCCAGAGCGGGCTAGGCATGGCTGAGTGACAAGTGCTATCGAGTGCTCAAAATGCTCAGAGCAAAAGAAATCCCACATCAGGCTTTCGTCTCCCATCATCTCCCTCAGGGCCTTGTTGCATCTATCTCGTCCCGGGCCGTGAACGGAGCCTAGCAACGCCAGTGCTCCTAAACATGAATTCAAAAAAGTTTAGGCATTCTCAATCACTGTACCCCTGCATCCTGTAGGTATTCGTATGCAGCATTCGGCCTTCTGTGAGATTGTGCGAATGACGGAGCCTTGAAGCCTGGTTCCCAACTCTGAGGGCGTATAACCCATACAGACACGTAAGCCCCAAACCTCTGGAGCAGCGCTGTGTAAGAAATCCAGTCAGAAATTTGCCAGGCCTCCTGCCCACCGACACGAGCAAAGCAGTCATGCAGGAAGCCCCAGGATGCAAGCGCAGCTGGATCGCCTACAGCGGCATATACCGGCATAGCATGCCCTACAGTGCTGAAGTCTAAATGCGTTGTTATGACAAGCCGCTTAACTTGAGGTGTGGCTCGCAAGAAGCAATGATCATCTGCTGCCAGACTGCGCTTCGTTGAGTTCCCACACCCCCACTGAAGCAGCGCCTGCAACACTGCGTTCGGTAGGCATTCTGATAAGGCCCACAATAAACTAACAAGGCTGCACATGTTGGCAAACCTGCTTGACGCCTGTTTTCTGGATCGAAGACACCATTCTACGGTTGTGCCTGTATGACATACACGCAGGATGTTTTGAGCGGTAGAACCAAGATACGTTGCATTGATGATATTCAAGAATTGCAAGCAAGTGACAAGCGCAATCTTGCCGGGTGCTGCGGACTAAACTATCCTAAATGCAGAAACTACTCACACGGACTCACACGTGACAATGCAACATTCGCTCGTAACAATGTGGCCACAGGCTGGAACATGGTACAACCCAGGCCTGGTACGGCTGGTGGGTGCTTGACGATGTTTGCTATATCCGTTTCCCCCAACATGATCCATGCCCCACTTCAGAGATGTCTACCACCACACAGTACCCGCTTCTTCCCACCAGTTACTCAAACCCATGCATCCACTGCCTGCAAGCTTGTTCACCTGGCAAACAGTCCTTGGCCTGATACCGGACGCCATCCGGCAGTGCAAAGTTAGATCGAGGTGCGTGGCTGGCGTGATTTAGGCAGTACAACGAGACAGAACCAACCCTTTGCATATGTGCGCAGACCTGGAATACGGTTTAGCTCGGGTTGGCTCCCCTCTCAACAGCTCGGCCTTTGGCCCTGGCGAGGCCAGCCCGGCAGGCGAGGCCTTTTCCAGTGGTCTATATGGAGCCTCGCACAGTCATGGCAAGATCTCAACATCAGGTCCTGCTGTGGCTGCATGCTTGACGTCAGGTCTGGGTTCAACCTCCGCACTCCTGGCCTCCAGCATCATGCCTGAGATCCGGATGCCTGCAGCATCATCATCTACCTTTGTGTTCGAGGTCACAAAATGTTGTCCAGCCTGAGAGCATGAACTGAGCTGCTAAGAGAGCTTTGCTGGCCGTGCTACTACGATGCAAGGCGAGTCGGCTGGTGCCACCAGAGTCGCAAAGCCCAGAGCCAGCAACACCTGCCAAGGATGCGTTCTCTTCACCGATGGCATGCAGCATTTCCATCGAGTCCACCTGGCCGCTCCTCTTCACATGGAGGGTTTCCTCAAGGTGGTAGATTCCTGGAGAGAAAACCTCGCAGCAGGGATAAGATAGGATATTGTGGTAACTCAAGGACAGCGGACGGAGGGTCACACACGCAAGGCCGTGCTTGTGGACTTGTCGCTGTCATGCCTTGCCGCCAGGCGGCAATATCCTTACCTTCAGCCAGCTTCTTGTTGATTTCGCCGGCTCCGCTCCTGGTTTGCTAAACACACTCCACGGAGTTGAAGTTACTTACCTACAATGTGATTGGACCTCATCCCAGTGTCAGTACTTTAGCACTTTTCCTTACCCAATCAACTGGACATAGATTGGTGCTGGGGAACATGATATCTTTCGCCATGTGTGTATGTATCATACAAAGCACCACACTTCAGTGTCGCACATGAACTACAAGTACCAGAAGCAGAACTGACAAGGCAGGGGGAGAACTGCTCCCATGGATCTCAGGCAGAACGCTGATGAAATACTGGTCGTAGTTTCCACGCGGCTTCTTCCCGCACACATATGTCCCAACTTTATCCAGCACCTAGTGGAGTTTGACATGCCATGTTAAAAACGTACTGTGAATTCCTGTCCACATGACCTTTGAAGCAAAGAATACTCCGAAAGCCTGCAATCCTCTGGCAGAGTGCGCCCACAAGCCAGTGCCTTCTAAAGCCTGCATAAGACACCTCATAGCGTGCTCCAACAAAACCGTGCAACATGCCGTCCAAGCTTCGAGGGTAGAGCCACATAGACTGCGCTGAAGTCTCGTATCTCCTCCTTCGCACATTTCCACACAGCATCGCGCAGCACTTCCGACTTTGCTGGCAGCTGGGCCTCTGCAAGCTCGAAGTCAGTGCCGCTGCGGCCAGCGGAGGCTGAAGGAACCACCAGCTTGTAGCGGCCGTCATTCCTGAGATCTGAGAGTCTTCTGTCCAGAAGAAGAATGTCCAGTAGGTGTATCCTGAATTAATCTGGAGTCGCAGCGGTTGATCTCGTGTTGAATTTTCTGAAGACGCGTAGAACAACAGTCCAAGAGCAATGCAACAGATCAATGACTTCTGCTCCAGACGTACGTGAGCAATCCATCACCACCCGGGAACAACTTAAGCAAGGCTCTCTTTGATGATGAAGGGCTTTTCTGCAATCACCTGCATCTCAGGCACACAACATCCAAAGAGCTCTCTCTTTCTACACCCATCTGCACATGGCCACTTTGTGCAAAAGGCTCTCAATTAAAGTTTCCTGGATTTGCAACACAAGCCTAAGCAAAAATGCCACAAAAAGCAACCTCCGAAGCGTCGAGACGGGTGTAGACAGGGCCTTTGGATGTAGCCTGTCCAGAATGCACATGAGGATGCATTACTACAGGAGGTCTATGTAATGCATTGAACACGCCGAAAGTGCTCGTCACGCCAGGCCTCCACAGGCTCGCTATGGGGGGCTCCAGGACACCCGACGAAAACGAAGCTCCAAGCGCCTGGAACCCGCTGTCTAACTACGGTAAACATTGGAAACTGTTCACAGCCTACAGCTCTGTTCGAATACAGCCCAAGCTGTTTCGCACAAACTAGCTGAGGTCCTGCCGCCCTGCCTGATTCCCAACGCTTCGCCGAACAGTTCCGCGCAAAGAACTGCTGCTGGGAGCCAAGGCTTACCGTGCCCCTCACGTCGACGTTGGCCATGAAGCCACCGCCTTGATGCAGCTGAGTCTGACTTGGGCCTGTTGGAGAAAAGAGCTGAGATCAGGGCTGGCGAAGTCTGCAATCGGATCCCGATACCCAAGCTTGACCCAGCCGTCCTCGGCTTCATTCAGCTTCGAATGCTGATGCCACAGGCTTTATCAGTCGCTGCATTTTGCTGGCAGCAAGTGGCAACATGTCAAGCGTCGTACTCGAGGCAGGCGCCTTGTTTTGGATAGCGTGGATCCTTGGGGCACAAGTTGGTGCAAGGGACTGCAAGGGTCTGCAACTGCTCTCACAGGTCCGCAGGTGAAGCCCTCGTCACTTCTACTTAGTTTCGAGTAAGTGCAAGCCTTGGTTCCACCCTGGGCACAGCATGGCACAGCTTCTCAGAGCCTACAAGCTGTGCTACTGCCAGAACCGGATCAGCTGCCCAGGATCGCTGGCCTTCACGCCTGTTGGGGGGAGCCGGAAATACCTTGGGCGCATTGACTATGTTGGCTGCAGTGCCTCCACATACAAAAACTTTGGACTGCTTTCAAAGCTCAGGGACGAAAGGCAAAGGTTGTCGTCCACCACCGCTCGTCGCAAAGGAGCAGCCTGTGACACCGCCCACAGCATGCCACCCTGGCCACCGCAGGTGTATGTGGGATGGCAGTTGGTTTGGAAGTTCTCGGCGCTCCTGAGATGCATTCCAAAAGCTTTCATGCAGTGATACACGGAAGTGCCTGCTGGGACCAAGTCTCCGCCAGAAGTTCTGTAACGAGCCAAGCTCTGGATGGGGTGTCTCGTTGGTGGATGTCACGGAACGAATTTTGGTATCAGATGGATGCCTTCCCAAGCCATAGACTGATGTATAGAATCCAACTCGGACATCCACCTCATGCATTCTTGGCGAAGCCTCAAAGAAGAGGGCATATCTGCTGGTGGAGAACTGACCTCTGTCCAGGGAAGCCATTTCCTCGTAGATTCTGTCCACCACCTCATAGCCTGAGGCCTTGCTAAGAACCTTCACGGTGTCAGGCCAGCTGGGCGGGTTTGGTTCTGGACTGCCCTGGAGCTCATCACTGCCAGAATGATACCCGACCGCAGGAGCTTTGGTCCCTGGCTGCGGCAGCCAGCTCAGCCTGCCCATGCCAGGCTCCGGCGTCTCTAAGCATAGGAAACCCTTCGGGAATTCGTCCATGATCTTTCTCTGGGCATCCGCCGGGCTAAGACCCAGGTTCTGAACGAGCCACTTTGCTCGATCCTTCAGGGTGCTGGCAGGCAAGGCTCTCCAACACATTTATGCTAAAAGCAAGGAGCTGGCTGTACACCAGAAAAACTCGGCAAATTTGGCATGCCCAAGGCCTCTGCGCGAAGACCGCCGCAATCCTCATTGGGATTCCAACAACGACTAGCACCAAACTCGCTGGGAAACTCCTTAGTTCGTCGGCAGGAGGAGACAGTTTGACATTGCATCTTGCACAATGAGGAGACGTGACATAATTAAGGCCCAAGTTGCGGCAATGACGCGTTGTTGCGCGGCCTTAGTAGATTGAAGTTTTCACCTCTTCCTCCGCCATCCAAATGGTACGTGTCAGCATGAAGCCGAGAAGCTTCCCTGGGCAGGCCCTGGTTCTCCATGAGCCATTTGGCTCGGTCCGACGCCTCACGAAATCACATGGTTGACACCTCAGCCCCAACGCCTGATTACGCCTGTACTCGAAAGACCCTTCAGAGCAAGATGCCAGCACACCATCGCAGAGAGTCTCCGGTTTCCAAGCTAACATGGCCCGCGGCCACAGAGCGTGGCAAGCTTCTTGTATGGCTAGTCTACTGACAGGTTTTGGCACAGTTTCCAGACAAAGTCCACTTAGTACTACCCCTGACTGGCCAGTTGTATGGAAGGTGCACTTGTCAGACAGAACTCAGCATCAGGTGTGCGGATCATACACTCGTACCATTGAATTGGAGTTTGAGCGGAACGCTGCAGAGTGTACTCGCCTCAGTAGGAGGCCATTCGAACTCCTAGCCCTAATCTTCTCGAGAAAGCTTCAACACTCCCATTTCATGCGTAGGACAATGACCTGCTGATTCCTTGCATCGCACTCACCAAGTGGCCAAAAATGACTGCGGTAGGTCTGCGGCCGTCGTGTGGCTGCTTCTCCTCTTAGATCCTTGCAGAAACCACAAATCAAGCCGCAAGAATCCTTACAGCCATGTGCTGCATTCGCCTGCATGGACCAAAGCAGTTGAACAGTAAAACTTGCTCTCTTGATAGCCCATTGTGCAGCTGTCTACTAAAGCCAAGACTGCATTTGCATACATGTGGCATGCAATGACTCTTGACGAATCCGATAGCAATCTTACAGCCTTGGTAATGCTTAGGTTGTGGGATTTAGGCTTTAGGGCTTGGGGTTTATTACGAGGTATTCAAATCCTTGTCCCCCTCTCACAATTTGCATCTAGGGTGATCCTTGGCTTAGGGCTTTAGGCTTAGGAACTATTGCTTAGGGTTAGGGTTTAGGGGTTTAAGCTTTCTGAGTAGGCTTACATTGAATATATTAATATATTGAACGTTGGGTGTATGTGAAATGCAATGAAAACCCAGAAAAGGATTTTGGAGGTTTTGGTGATCTGTTTTTAAGCAAAGGTACTGTTAATTACAACAGTTTTGCTGGTTTTCATGAACAGTCAAACACACACCGTACGCAATTTGTTCAAGGCTTTTGCTGCTTTTCAAAGGCCTGGAGGAACCCTCTTAAAATTTGCGTCTAGGGTGGTCCTTGGCCTAGGGCTGTAGGCTTAGGAATTATGGGCTGGCGCTTATTAGGATTGATGAGCATATTGCAATCAAGCCACTAAAGTACAAAGGACACAAAAATCTTGAATTATCCTTGAAAGTTTCTGAGTGCCTGCTTGACATGCATGTTGGCAACAGGGCTCCGTTCAAAGAGCCGGCCCTGACTTGTACATGGTCCAGGTAAAGCTGTTGCATCGTTTTATGCTGGTGTCCTGACACTGGACAGTAGAGAAAGTACAACCCATGATCTATGCGTCTCTTGCTGGTTTTAAAGTAACAAAAACCGATGATTCGAAACGAAACGGCTTGCTGCACACCGCCCCAGGTCATGCCGGACAGCCTCCATCAGCCCAGGAGAGCAGGGCCGTGGCCAAGCCTCAGGCCATGCACATGCATGAGCTGTGATGCGCCAGCCTTCACCAGAAAAAGGATGGTAGCTTATGTTCTCAGAAGAAACTCACCCCACGCAAATCCTCTCAGACCGCACCTTCAACTGTCGGAAGCTTTGGCACCTGAAGACATGATTGAACAGTCAAATCACAGCACATAGCTCACCACAGAAAGGCGTGCAAGCGCATTCCGGCCCGCCTCAGGTATTTTGAGGATAGCACCTCGAAGCAAACACAGCTTACCGAAGTTAATCGTCTTCAGTGTGAAGTCAAGCATGGCAACTGGACCTTCACCGCTCAGCTCGTGTAGCTGATTCTGTTTGTGGGCCGCCTGCGTCCAAGAAGCAATCTTAACGTCATCACAGCAAATGTTAATGGAGCCTCTTGCAGAAGAGTTTGGAGCTGGAAGTCGGCAGCCTGTCCAAATCTTTTTTGCTGCAAACTGTTGAGGATCAGAACTGCAAAAGGCACAGAACCAACAAGTTCCAAAACATTTTGAAGTCAATCACAGCAAACAAGGAAGCTCGTCTTTACACCCATCGACCTCCTGCTCCTTCTTAAGTGCCTGGAGGAGTGCCTGCACAGGCAGTATGCTAAGTCATGTGCACAGGCCGGCCACGTTGCAGCCCGCAGTGGTCAGTTTTGCTTAGACATCAGAGGCATCCTCTGGATTCTGGCCTGGTACTGCTCTGAGGCAGTCTGCGCTTTGGACTCAGCCTGGCGCCCAGAAAAAGGAATCCGTCGACGAAATATCTGCAAGCCGAAGCCTTGCACTGCAAACCTCATCTGTTTCTAGGGCATGCTACTGCTATTGATGCTCGGGTCGTACTTGATTTGAAGGCTTAGAGTTAGCTTACTGCACAAATGTTTCTGCTGTTGCTGCGCCACTCCACCACCATCACCGGATTCAGCTCTGTGTTCACCAATATAACATGGTGTCACCATTGTTGACATGACCACTTGCAAAACATCTAGTTTGGCATTGCATGGGGCTTATCAAGGCACTACACGACCAATTCTGCTTCTCCCACGTGCTTGCAGATTCGATCTCTGAGTGGCCTGGTCAGCAACCCAACAGGTGCTAATGGCGAGTCTATCGACACCTAGCAGATGAGATTCATCCCATTAGCCTCCTGGCACTGACGCTGCAACAAGCCTTGGCGAGAGAGACACCTATACACAGCTGTGGTTGCTGCCATCTTCACACTGATTGTGACCCTTCTTCCCCAGGACACTCGGCTGAGGCTGCAATAGGGTCGAAGCAGCTTGGACAAATGCTGTGGTTGAAGCACGAATTAAAGAAAATGCAGCAAACAAAGCACATGCTGAGAGCAGCACTTGTTGCTCGCCCCTCCTCCTTCAGTTGCCTCAACTCTGTACTATGTACCGCAGTTCTAAGGTGCGGTTCAAACACTCACTAAAAAACATCTTGCAACCAGCCAGAAGGCTGGCAATGCCAGCCCCACAGAAAAATGTCTGCCGCGAAAAAACATTAGGCTTCCCTGCTCAACGGCCACTGCAGCGGCTGCTTCAGAAGCCTGGACGTGCAAAGCAAAACATGAGCCCCATCAGCTCCAAGCGTTGTTCGTGTGCTCTCTTTCGGACCAGCACTCGGACCCACAATAAACAGAATATGTCATGACAATGGGGATCGAGTTCATTGCCACCTTGAACTGACCGGAGAGGCTCGCGAGCTGGGTTACCAGCTCCTTCACAATCAGAATGAAATCCATTGATATCTATGTCCATGCTGACCGCACGGCCATCACTGATGGCTGAGGAGGTCTGCGAAGGGCATATGCATTTGACAAACTGACAGTGTCTGGAACGAGGAGTGCTAGACACTCTGTCCATAGGCAATAAAGTAGAGTCCTGCTCCTTCTTCTCCATCTCTATGTTGCGGCTGCGAACCTGGAGAGCAAGGCCACTGAATATCGGGAAAATGCTTCTCCTTGAATGTGGAGAACATAGGCAAACCCAGGTCACGCCCTGATTCGGATTCGAAAAACCCTGATTCGAAAACTCCAAAGTGGAAAGCACTCTGAGCTTCTGTAAGGCCATAGCTCTTGGAGGAGACCCTGAGAAATTCCACCCCCTTGTGAGTACAGAACTGTCGGTGGGTGGGATGAAACGAAACGGGCCACAGCCTGACTAGGAGGCCCTGAGCAGTTCTAGCCCCTTGTGGATGCAGAATATTGTCGGTGGCCTGAGATCAATTGAGATTTGGACCCCGCCAAGCCCGACACCCAAGGCTTGGGTGATTTTAGGTTTAGCTGAAGTGGGGATCTTTTTAGTTTCTGAATCGGGAATCTTTAGTTTCGGAATCCGGTGATTTTTAGTTTCTGAATCGGGGAATTTTAGTTTCTGCATCCGTTAGTTTCTGAATCAGTGAACTTCAGTTTCTGAATCAGTGAACTTCAGTTTCTGAATCGGGGATCTTTAGTTTCTGGATCTGGGATTTCTAGTTTCTGAATCGGGGATCTTTAGTGTCGAATCGGGCATTCCAGCTTCTGAATTGGGGTTTGATCGCAAACCCCACGTCGGCATGGCCTGCGAGGCTTCCATACTAAGATCTGCCAGCTCCTTCAGCAGAGCCTGTAACATTGTGGCGTCTGCTGGAGACACTGCTGCTTCTTAGACTTCGCTTGTTGGAGCCTCACGCTCTTCTTTGGCTGCCGAGCGCTCGAAAGCAAGTGCTGCTTCAAGCTCAGAGGAGGCGGCCTCCATCCAAGTTTGAATGCATTTATTGGGGAGGCTTTGCTTTCAGTCCCATGTAATTCATTTGGCTGTATTTGCACAAACCGAGGCCTCGCGACTCTCAACTTCCAGGCGTAGCCTCTGGTTGTGCACCAACCAACGTACTACTGTTGATGGAGAATATGGCACCACTTAATTCCTAGCAGCTGATGGACGTGGCATGGTGGAGGGCTTCCTCCATAACAATACGTCATGGGCGAGATCCCTGACATGTAGCCAGGGGCATGACTCTTCCACACGCTGAAGTTGGTCACGATGGCGAGTACTCTCCTTCTGAAAGTGTGAAGAGCAGACAGGTTGCAGCGCAGCATCGCTTAACACATTGCTCCTCCGACGTCTCACTCCCCGCGGCTCCTCTTTCGGCCTGTGCGACCCAACACTTCCTCTTTGTCATCCATGCTGTATGTCCTCCACGTGCAACTTATGCCTGCAGCTGATTCCGCAGACGCTGGGAGGCAGATCGCATAGAGCTTATCCTCCAGGTCAGAAGCAATGCGCGCATGCTCAAAGTTGAAATTATGATTTCACAGCTTTGCCTGCTGTGCATAGTTTTCTCCGCTTCTTTGGCTTTGGCTGTCGCCTCTTGGACCTACAGAGCGGCTAGACCTCACAAAATCTCCGCGTGTGTCCAGTTCCATTGTACGTTGCCTCTTCCACAAGCTCATCGGATCGCGACTGGCAAGGTCGAAAGCAAAGGAGGTATAAGGAAACCAAATGAGGCAGTCGTGACACAACTCGTATGATCTCACACGTCGGCCTGGAGCTCTGCCACTTTTTTCGCAGCATCGCGCCTCAGGCGCTTTCGCTCCTAGCAGAGTTGAATACCTTGGGTACCTTGTTGCTTTAGTCTACGAAAAGAAGAATTCTATATGTGAAGACATCGAAAGGAGAAGCAGTCCTCAGCAGCTTCTGCCTGATGCCACTGCATGTCCTTTTTCACGCCAGCGCTAGCTAACAGATTACTGACACTGGTAGAGAGCAACTTCGTTCGTACCAAGTACACTGGAATCATCCTTCCTTCCTGGCGGCTTGAAGTCCATGCAACTATGTCCTCGCGGTAGCGAGCACGCTCGGCGATCAGGGCTTCCTCCTGCCATCTGCAGATTCTGATTCTCCAATTCCTGAATGTGCATAACTCAGAGAAGCTTTCGTTTGGAGGGCTAGCGCTCTGAGGGATTCTTGGGGATGAGCTCATTGAACTCGTGACTGCAGTGGTTTGGCAAGCTCGCACAAGCATCCCCAAGCTTTAGCAAGCATGCTCGAGTGGAGGCACCAAGAATTCGGGATTTGCCACACAGCGGTGGACAGTCACAGGGTTCGAGTGGGACCATGGGTCGCAGCAGTAACGGCTTTTGGAACCTCATCCTCCAAAGTGTCGACGGTAACACGGATGGGGTTGCTTGCGGGACACGCTTTCCTCGCTTGAGAACCCTCGCATCCAGAAGTGTCGACAGCCACAGGGACAGGATAGGGTGAATTGGATTCGTGATGGTCCAAACTGGCTGTTTTTTTGCTGGAATTTCCGGTCGATTGGATCGGTAAGGGTTGGCGTAATGTTGTGTCCCGTGTTACTTATGTCTTGCTGTCATGTTTTCGGGTCTTGTCGTCGTGTCGTCCCTGTCGTCGCATCTGCTGGTACGTCGTTGCGCCCCCTGCCCGCCGCGTCTCGTGCCTCATCTTGTTTGCATGCGATGTCTTCGTGTTGTGCCCCTTCTCAGGCTGAGTGTAGTCCATTGCCGAAACGAAACGAGAAAGCCGTTGTGCACATAGGTTGGATAAAGCACACCAAACCTGTATAAGTTCACAGGCCAAAGGTGCGGCATTCAAAGAAATCCAAATCGAAAACTCACATACCGCACTCTCACCTGGGCTTGAAGTTGGCCCTCCAGCTTGGCAATGGTGCTGGCCTCAAAACGTTGATCCGTGCTCTGGATTCGCAAAACCCCCTGGAAATAAAGCATGTTTGGGGCCAAACGTGGGATCGAAGACAACTTTAAAGGCAAAGGCAGCTTTGGGCCCAAAAACCCTAGATTTAAAGCAGCTAATTATTCCGAGCCCTTAACAATAGCAAGGTTTGGGTTGAAGTTTAGTTTCACATCCTGAGGGTCTGTAAGCTCAAGCGCCTAAATGGTGAAACCTCAGATCTCCAATAAGGATGCTGATTCTAAGACCTGAGCTGAAAATGTAATGGGAGTCAAAGTCAAAGGCTCAAACATTGCTTCCTGAGCTACCCCATGATGACCTAGCAAGAGAGGATCTTTCTTCAGAGAAATGGAAAACTCCCTAGACTCATGTGAGAAAGTTCCATGCGAGAGTTCAGTTTTGCGCCCAAATTTCAAGACGCTCTGCGTGGGAGCTCATGTGAGTGTCAGAATATGAAAACTCCACGCGAGAGAGCTCCATCTTCTAATCTCTGAGGATGCTCCTGCCAGAGCTCAATAGATTGAAGTGATAATTGGGATGGAAATGAGGATAACTAATACTTGTTGGAATAGTAATCAAAGTAATCATAACAGTAATGATAAAATGAGAAGATGCATTATCGACAATGATGATGTTACTTATAAGAATAACAAGCTACGAACACTGAATGATGGTATTAACAGTATGGTCCACATAATCCTCACTAACCCCCCTACAATAAAACATGGCGATGACAGGATCTTTCTAACCATCAGCGTGGATGACTGTTAAAAAGCAAGGGCGTGGGGGCATGGCGGCGGCGGGGGGGGGGGGTGGGGCGCAGCAATGCCCCAATTTGCAAGCAAAATGATCCGAACGCCATGATTTTCTAATACCATAAGCATGGATGGCTTAGAAAAAATCGGCGGGGTTGAAGGAGGGCGAAGACCTCCCATTCGCAAACAAAATGATCCGCACAGCCTTCCTTTGCTGCAAGTATGGTGATGACATGACTTTTTTGCGGTAAAGCCACGAAGCCAGGAAGAAAGCCAAGAAGCAGGAGAAGCCGAGAAGCCACGCCCAGAAGCCAAGAAGCCGAGAAGCGAGCAAGCCGAAAAACCTAGAAGCCGCAAAGCCAAGACAAGAAGCCGGAGAAGCCAAGAAGCAGGAGAAGCCAAGAAGCCGGAGAAGCCAAGAAGCGGCAGAAGCCAAGAAGCCGGAGACCAAGAAGCCGGAGAAACCAACAAGCTGGAAAGCCGAGAAGCCAAGCCAAAAAGCCAAAAACACAAAAACACGCACACACCCATGAAAAGTACCGCAAAAAAAATCTTCCATAATAAAACCCATTAGAACTTTAAACGTATGTAAAGGAAACAAACAAAAATCGATGACCATCCATTACAATCTTATTTAGAACCAGTTCTTCATCCAAGCCAAACCCATGACAATGTATTTAAAGCCAGTAACAAGGCTTAAACCAATCAAAACGAATCAAATGAATTAAAATCTAGTTGAAGCCCATCTTAATTACGTAGCATTACCTACCTTTGAATTTTGGGGTCTAGGATGCCCAGAATCATGGGCCCGCTCATTCTTGTAGGGGAGGGAACCCCCCAAATACTGATCAAGAGCGCGGACTATCATTCGTCCATCTCGGACTAGTACCGAATCAATTCCATCAGGAGCACTGTTGAGTCTCTGGCAGCGAAGGTTGCCTCACTTTCAGTCCGGGTCCGGACGATCTGGCCAACATCAGGCAGAGCATTTCCACAAGATAAGCAAGGTTTCCGTAGCCTGTGTGGAAGCCACAGATTCTGCTCCATTCCGCGTTGACGGAGAGTCTGGAACCTGGCATGATGGCATGACACCTTTCACCATCACGGCATCAAAAACAAAACCACTGATTGCCCTGGACAGCCACAAATGTCTCGCCCAGTTGTCTTGAGTATTGTTTAGACAGTCATCTTGATCTTGTCTTTGTGTGTGGACTTAACTCTCGAGTCTTAAGCGGGCTTGGGGATTCCAGGTCTTAGGTTCTGGGCTTTCGTTTGTTGTGCTTTGACTGGGGTCCAGGTTTTTGAATGGCTTGAACTACCCCTTGTAGCGTGGTCCTCACTTTTGTTACGGTCTTGCTCCCGACCCCCCCCCCCGGCGCGGGACACAAACGAAGCCCTATAGAGCGGCAGATGTCACAACTGACCATGACGACCGTCCCGACTGTCCTGACCCCAACCATCCATCCCCAACATCTTCTGACCATCAAGGCCGCACAATCCTGATCATCCCGATCAATCGTCCCGATCGTCTCGATCGCCCAGACCCAAGCATCCCGATCCTTCCCACCATCCCATCCCGACGGTGTTGACTGAATGCCTACACAATAAATGGCCCAAAAAGCTCCAAAGCCCAAACACGCCGAGCCATAAAGAATCCTAAATGACGCGGAACAACCCTAGACCCCGACCCTTACCACCCACAGGCTCGGGCCCTAAACCCTGACCCTGTACAAGCGCAAACCCTAAAGCCATTACATCCAAACAACCCCATACCCTAAACTTGCACAAATCCTATACCCTGAACGACCCCAAACCCTGAACATCACGCGACCACAAAGCCTCAGCCCCGAACAACCCAGACAGTCCCGAACAAGCCCAAGCCGAGGGGCTATGCACCCCCAAACGCTGCACCATAAACAAACCCCAAGCCTAAAATAAACCCAAACCTTACACCTTACACCCTACCTGAAGAAGCCCAAACCCCAAAACCTAGACCCTGCGGATATGCCAAACCCTCAACACCCCCAGCCATCTCAGCAACCCCAAAGCCCAAAAACCAGGAACAACCCCAAACCATATACCCTAAACAACCCCTAAACCCTAAACGACCGCAAAGCCATCAACAACCCCTAACCCCTGAAAAAAACCCAACCGTAAACCATCAACAACCTCAGACCCCAATCTCTAAACAACCCCTGACCCCAAACAACAAGCGACAACACCCCCAGACCCCAAGGCCTAAACAACCCCGAACCGTCAACCCCAGGTTGAAAGCGGATTCGCACACCTCAAAAGCAATTCGAGCACCAGGCCAAAACCAGGATTCGCGCACTGTCGTCGGCGGATTCGCGCACTCGCCCGGGGATTCGCGCACTCGCCCGGGAAAGGAACAATGGGCGGGCCAAACGAAAGCATTCGAGCACCAGATGTAAGCTACCCTCCCTGAACCCTGAAGCATGAACACCCCCAACCCTGAACCCTAAACACTCCCAAAACCTAAGCCCAAAGCCCTCCTGAACACCCATAGACTTAAACCCTCAGGCCTGAACCCTACCCCAACCCCACAACTCTTACCAGCGCAACTTCGTAGTACCTTATCCCCAAACCCTAACCACGCGCACGAGAAAAACCCTAAGCCTAAACCCAAATTTGAGATCCTAAGCACTGACCCAAACCCTAACTCCCATCAGCGGAACCCCAAACCTTGAACACCCCAAAGGCCTAAACCCTTCGCACCCCCAAAGCTTAGACCCGAAACACTGCCGAACCCGAAGCCCGAAACCCTGACCCTAAACCCTAAATTGGCCTTTGCAGATGCTTGAATGATTGCGGTTTGGTAATTCACTCGAAATGGGTTGGCTCAGGAGTCAAGGCCATTTGGCGCTTGAATCGGTGCTTCTTGGTGCTTGAAACGATTGATTTCGTGCCTGAACCAGGCTATGCCGTACCTGAAGTTTTGGTGCTAGAATCAACCAGTGCTTGAATCGTTGGTGCTTGAATCGTGTAATGCTTGAATCGGGGTCGGTGCTTTCATCGTGCTTTCATTCCCAACCCCAAAAAACCGAAAACTAAACAACTCCAAACAACCTAAGATCCTAAAGAACCCCACCCCTAAATCCTACACAACCCCAAACCCCGAACTCTAAACCAGCCCAAAATTCGAAGACTAAAAAAGCCAAATCATGAACAAGCCCAAACCCCCGACCCTAGACAATCCTAAACAACACCACGGATTGTTACCCTACACTGAATACCACACGGACGCGATTGCTTGCCATGCCTGCCGGCTTTTTCTACATTCCTAGAAATGGACTGGGGAAGCATATGTTTACGTCGACAGAAACCACAACCTGGACAAATGCTTGCTGTATCGGGCTAGCCCAAGATCCAAACCCTTAAAGGTTCTCCACCTGCCTCGACACCAGCAACCTTAGGCATCGATGCTCTGGTCTCCGCATGCTCTTGGAGGGTTGCGCAATGTTGCGCATGGATGTTCTGGTCACCGAATGCTCTCGGGGACAAACGTCAGTTTGGTTTGAGCATGGATACGCAGGTGATGGGATACATTCGAAGACAAATGGTTTTATGGCTACGTCCTGACTGCAATCGCGGGTGCGGATGCTCTAGCCACCAAATGCTCTCGGGAATCCGCGCGTTTATGGTTTCAGCGTACATGCTCCGGTGAAGGTATGCACTCGTGGATGAGCGTTATGATGGTTTGCGAACGGATGCTCTGGTGACTGCATGCTCTCGGGGATGGGCCTTTTTTTTGACTTGGCTATGGATGCACGCGTGATGGGATACACTCGAAAAAAAAACAATCCCAAACCCTACACACTAAACAATCCCATTGCCGAACCCTAAACCCTAAACAACAACCCCCACAGTAGACAGCCTCATACCCTAAACAACCCCAAAACCAAAAACACGCCCAAACCCAAAACCCTAAACTACCCCAAAACCTACCCAGTTCCAAACAACAACCACCCAAGACTCCGAAGACTAAACAACCCTAAACAACCCCAAACCTTCAACCAAAAAAACAACCCAAACCCGAAATCCTAAACAAACCCGAACCTGAACAAATTCAAAGCCTGGACAACCCCAAACCCCAAACGTTTTAAGCAACCCCAAGCGGTAAACGCGAAACCACCCCAAACCCTAATGTGCTTGCCATTGCTTTTGGAGAACTTTTCAGAATCTCTGTCAACCATGAGAAGTGCTTTCTCCATCTCCTGGAAACTTGCCCAGATTATTTGCCCCCCCCAACCCCCAGCTACCTCGCCCCTGCCCGCGCGGAGACCGGCAAAGAGGACCTTATCGTCTGCCCCTCTTTGTGTCCGAATCCCATTGTGGTGGTGGCAGCAGCAGCAGCAGCAGCAGCAGCGGCAGCCGCGGCAGCAGCGGCAGCAGCCGCGGCAGTAGCGGCGATGTTTGGCGTGCTTTGGCGGTGATCAGTACACTAAATTGGGTCATGCATGGATCAGATACCACCCAGGTGCCTGCAAGGGGACTTGCCTCACGCCGAACACAAGTCAGTTTTTTGTTGCAATCCGCAACAAAAAGGAAAACCTGCTGGACTTGGAAACGTGTAAAGGTACTGTGCTGTCCAGATGAATATGCACACCATGAGGGTACGGATGAAGGTGCACCAATGAGGCAATCCATCTGTTTCCCACCTCTTCCAAGGCTGGCACAGACGCAGCAGGCTGGGCCTCAGCCTTTTGCCAAGATTTTGCTGGCGATGACATCTTCAAAAACCTTGTGGAGCTTGCCTCAAGACCAGTGGAAGCTGGCCCATCCGCGCGCTTGACCTTGACGTGCCAGGAAATGACCCCGAAACTGCTGGAGCCAGACCGGTGCCTCCTCGCTCTGCTTGGGCAATGGAGGTACTGCCTTAGTGCTAATACTGACGATGGCAGCACATGTTGCATCATCAACGGATCGTTCTCAGAACATCAACACCAAACACTATGGAAAAAAGGCTGCAGTCACTGTCCAAGGCAATGCAAGGGGAGCTCTAAACGTTTCCGATGCCGAACCTGCAATTCTTGGATCCTGGGCCTGCAAGCTGGAGCTGTGTCCCTGCACTGGGATTCTGCCAGTTCCTCTGTTCAGAGCACTGGTTGAATCCTTTGCTGCAATACTGGACTTCGCTTTCCATGTTAAAACTGGGGATTTGGTTGTCTTCTTTAAATTCATGGCACTTGGAAGTCATGTGATCAAAGGAATGTGTCTTGTCTACGTGCTCTGGTTGAGAGTTGGCATCACGCTCACGAACATGCATTGCAGATCCATTACCAGATTCTGTGTTTGCGTAACAGCGCGGTGTGTCCATCATTTTTGCTTGATTTCCTTGGCCTTTTCTTGCTATCCACTCTCGTTGCCTACACCCTCAGGCAGCTGGATGCCAATTCACGTTTTATTTCTTTGGGCAAGTGTAGGGCTAGGACAGAACATGGGCAAAACCTGGTTGCCCCGCAAGGGAAGTGCACGTAGCAGCCGAGATGCCGCTTCAGGAGTGGTTCGTACCGGCTCCGGTGACGGTGGGTCAAACACCCGCCGCAGCAATGATCTGTTAGCAGCCTGGCAGATGTAGAACATTCAAAAGATTGCGCTTGTGCTATGTCAGGTCTGCAAGAAATTGGGAAAAACGTGGTACCCAACCACTGTTTATGAAGGAGCATGTGCACATTCCGCCTGCAGCTCGCGGATCTCGGCCTCACACTAAAGGCATGCAGGAGAGGCCGGAAAGGATTCTTGATGGTTGCCTGTTTGTGCCACCACGCATCACGGTCACCCGGCTCGGCGCCGGCCTCAAAGCAATAACTGGAAAGAATGTCATCACAGCTGCAGTTGCATGAGCCAGTGTTACCAGATCTTGGGTGCCAGACCACCAGGAGAAGACGGGAACCACGAGTAGGAGGTTCAGGTGTCTTCTCCTGGCTGAAGGAGGACAAGCCCTCACGTGCAGCTGCTCATCTCAGCGCTTTTTCGTACAGACCTGGCGACACGGCCGCTCCTGGCGCTTCTCAGGGCTTGGCGGGACGAGCGGCTCCGGATTCCTAGGCATGAGATGCAAAGCACATCTCCACGGTTTTGCTGAACAGACAACACTAAGCCAAGCGCTTTGTGAAAGGCCGCGTCAGTGTGCCCGTAATGGTGCTCATGACACCTGTCTGGGTCTGAGTAAGAGCCTGCACGGCCTGCAGAAGCTACTTGTGAAGTGGACCAGTATATGCAAGCAGCGAAACACAGCATTTTTAAGCAACTAGCACGGCCCCAATGGCACTATCGGGAAGCTGCACGGCGCGCGAGCCACACATGATAGCATGGCCTCAACCGAGAGTTGTTCCATGAAAGACAGCAGCCATTGCAAGGGACAGTCTCACTTTAGCCGAAACATCTGTTTGGTGCTGGTCTTGATGGGCGCAATCTTTCTGCAATGTAGTGCAGGACATGGTTCTGGCCATGGACTGTTGATTAATATTTTGGACTCATCATGGAGCAGGGCCTCACTTTAAGCCAACTCGGGATCATGGTGCTGGATCACTACAACAAGTCGCGAAATGCAGCCCGCACACAGGCCTTCTGAAAGTGAAAGATTCAGTCTGGGCTGTTTACGGTGGACAGCTTGCGTCACGACAGCGATCAGATATCTGGGGACAGAAGCCACGAGGTCCGCAAATCAAGTCCTGCTGAAGGAACTGCAGGAGAAACAGGTTGTGCTTCCTTTTTTAGCTGGTCCAGTCTCTACTGCTGCCAGCTCACTTACTTGCAGGCTTGTTGTGATGGACTCGACGGGTTAAAATGATGCTCTAGCTCTGAATGAAACGTTCTCTTTACTATCTTCTTGCTCACCTTCAAAACACCTCATCATGGTTACATTCCTGTGTCTCCTCACATTCTTCACAGGCACTTCGGTGTGCACCGGTCAAAAGGCTAACCAAATGCGTATCATTCTCCTCATGCAAGCGCGTTCACAACCTGATGCCGTCCGCCAGGTCGTTCTATGCACATCTATCGATGCAGTGAACCCGTGTAGATGGTGCGCGGTGTATATCCGCCCGTGGTACGGAATGAGGATAGAACGTCTTCGGGGTGTGGAAAACCCTAGCAGGCGTGTGACTCGTGAAAGTGTAGCACGACAAGGGCCGAAAATGGGCGACATCAAAACTAGTTTCTAGGGTTAATGAATCTATTTAATGCACGAAATTACGGGCATGGATGCTCTGGTAATCGT
>CAJNIZ010002437.1:0-26176 GCA_905231905.1 Symbiodinium pilosum
ATAGCGCAAGTACCAATGAGGACATTGGGAGACCGTGTGCGAGTGC
Organism: Symbiodinium pilosum; assembly: GCA_905231905.1. NCBI lineage: Eukaryota > Dinophyceae > Suessiales > Symbiodiniaceae > Symbiodinium > Symbiodinium pilosum. The sequence continues at coordinate 47 of CAJNIZ010002437.1, forward strand.
AATTCTTGCACTAAATCAAAGGAAAATTATATCAAAATTCGCTAGAAAATGTGGAAAAAGCGCACTCTCACAGTGACCCGTTTTGTAAATATGACGATTGAATGCAGGTGAACCCTTTAAGTAGAATAGGACTTATAGGCACAATATGCAGAAGTTCTAAAAGGATTATAAAGGAACACAACTGTAACTATTGAAGCTTCCGCGGAACTCTGCAAGCCAGCCAAGAACAATTAGCCCTGGGACATTCTCGTTTGCAACTGTGGGCTGGGTCCTGTTTGATTCAGACTTCCGCTTCCTCAGGCACATGCTATGCTAGACTGCATTAAGGAACATTGGGCTCCGTGCCTGTGGGGTCAGACACCCTCGCACCTCCACTATAGTTCAGACAGGCAGCTCATCGTAGGTCAAGTTACCATCCCCATCGTCCTTCAGGGAAGTGTGCTGAGCACAGCAAGGAAGCACAGCATGCTTGCGGTGATGCTGGCAAGATTGACTTATACAACGCAGGAGTCCAGCAGCTTGAAGAGGTGAGACCCGTCATTCACATCGACGTCCTCAGTCCCAGGGGCTTCGGGGCAAACACGCACCATAGAGCGTTGGCAAGCCACACAAGGCTTTCTCTGATCCCGCATGATATCTCCGAATTTTTCTTTTGATCACTGAATCAGTTTAGTAGAATGCATACGAACTATATCCTGATGTCGCTATGGCGGCTCTTTCATTGGAGGACCAGGTTCCGGAGACTTCTCTCTGCAGAATGAGACGCGACATCGCCCAAGCCCGCTACCCTCTCCAAAGTGAACACACCTTGCCGGGGACTCTGGTCACTATAAGGCCCTTTCGGGGGTCCCAACTTAACTTGGTGGAGGGCAGAAACCCAAAACCCTTCCCCATAAATCCCTCTACATCCCCATAAACCTCCGACAGAGTCCACATAAAGCCTCTCTTGAGGTTCCGTTTAATTTGAGGGGAAGTAGGATCCAGGCTTTTTGGCGAGGGCTCTGCGCTGTTCCCTTGAGCCAATTGGACGTTTCAACAGCGCACACCCCAGAATTCAGAACTGCCTGAAAGCTTAAGAATGATATATAGAAGGGTTCAGAGGGTTGGGAGCTCAGCAAGTTACGGTTTGAAGATTTTATGGTGTCTTGCATGGAAAGACCATAGGACCATTGCCTCTACTTGTTGCTTTTTTAGTAGGGAATGAAAGACCTTCCTTCATTGCCTTCTGAGCCCTACACTACACCCTACACACCTGAAACGTACGCCCAGAATAAAAACAGCAACAGACATTTTATGTTCCATAAATATGTTCCATTCCTCCATTCCCTGATTCCCCGCTAAGCACCAGTAAGTACGTCCCTGCCAAGAAATTCAGCAAGAGGTCACGCCAGGCCATCGGCCACAAGAACCGGTGAACGGCTTAGGCTTAGTAACGGGGATTGGTATTTCCATGAAGCGGGGTCCCCCTTATCGACCCTATTTCCTGCACTACACAACCTTGTGAAAAACCTCTAAGTTTCGAGGTGAAGCCATCAGAGCTTTCCCAAGCTTTATGCAGCCGCGGCTTCCAACGATGTCATGTAGCTGCGAATCGTGGGATCTTGACAGAGATGGAGGAACTCGTCCTGGAACAACAGTAATTTATACACGCAAAGTAAACTTGTTCCTATTGGGCAGAAAATAGATGATCAGTTTTCTGGACTGGCATTCACGTCAGGATTTCAAGAGTCTTGCTAACATTCTCTCTAATGGCAACATATTTGTCATGCCATTCAGTAAGCACGGTGTCAAGGATCAGCACCGAATTGGGACAAAATCGGGTCAAGTTCCAGGCTCAACAGACTACTGAATGATCTTCTTGCAGGCAAGAAAGCTTTGTTATCGCCCCAAGAAGGGGCAACTGCGTGCGGTTTGGAGGGCGCATGAAGTAGTTGTAGGTGCTGAAAGGTACGCACTGCCTCGTGCAACTTACTCGCTTATAAGCACCCACAACGCGTTTCTTGGCGCCTGGGGCTCCGGGATCGTGCGTCTGATTTCGGCAGCTGACGGTTCTAGCGGAAGTTGTGTGATGCAAGCAACACTAGAATCGGCAGGGGAAAGGGAATTTATAAAGCAGAAGCACCTGTTCAACACATGGAGTTGCAGCACGCCTGTTTAGAGACAACGGAATGTACTAATTTCCAGACAGAGGGTGACTTTGGAGAACAGGCACCAAATCAGGAACGGCAGCCACAAAGTTAGCAGTAGAAATGCGGATGGAAGGGTCGATGCAGTTACGGTTAATCTTGATTGCGGTGAAAGTTCAGGAATCTTAGTGGCAGCAGCCCACGCACTACTGAGAAAAGTTTGAGCTTGGAAGGAGAGCTCAGGTGGCAAGAAAAACAGCCACTTGTTCTGTGTAACGGCTTCACCATCACCAAAAACATTTTCAGGGTCGTCACAAGTTCTTAATTCATTGCCGGAATTTGTATGCAGCCATGCCAACATTAGCACAGGAACTTTGCAAAGGGGCAACACGTCGGGAGTGATATTTTCTTGCTGGACGGTCGTCACGTGTGTCCAGAAAGAAATGGCCAGTGAAAAGTCATGCATGGTGGCTCCCCATCCATTGAGATTGGTGCAGGAAGTTGGGGGCTCCCACGTCAAAGGGACAAGTGTGGCAAGGCGGCAGAAGGATTTCTGTCATAAATTACGATAGGCTTCAGGCTTCAACGGTGGATGCCTTTCATGTTGCGAAATGTAAGAGTCATCTACAAGAAGCATGCCATACAGCTCTAAATTACAGTTAAGCTCCATCCACTGAAAGAGGAGTTCAGCCATTTTTTTTGGAATTGTTTCCATAATAGCGTTGGGCTCGTAGCGCGAGCGCTTGTGAGTTGGGGTTCAAGCTTTGCGCTAAAGCCGGCCCCATAATCCTCTATACCGCGTTCAAAGTCTGAGCACTCCCCGGCTGCGCCTTGGAAACGACCCCATCTTGAGAGACATCCATGGTCCGGAACCTCCCGCAAGCTGGATGACCACGAGTTGGCGTTTTCATGGATGGAGAGGTAGTCACGGGCTTCTGGGTTTCGTTTGGGATTTAGCTTTGGGGGCTTGTGTGTTGGGTGAACCAAGGAGAGTAATGATGCATCGGGTTGCCCAAAACTTGTTCAGGACTTAGCTTTAAGCTTTCTATGGTTTAGGGATTAGATTTGGGTGGCTCAGTTTTTTGTGTTTGGTTTTTAGGGCTTCAACAAGCTTTTACTTCAGGCCGAAATCCAATCTAACACGCTCCTAAACAGATCTTCCCCTTCCAGGGTAGCCTTTCACAACATTTGCTAGCCAAGCACTGTTGTAAACATAAGAAGTTCTATTCTTCCAGCGCAATACAAGGATCGAAAGGAGAGCCTAGTCGTACCATATATTGGGGACCATAGTGTTCCAAACTAGCTCTGGCAAGCTTGAGGCCTCCAGGGTTCCTTGTCTTTGGAAGGTTTCTCCAAAAGGTCCCTCTAGGGACCCTAGGAATATGCAGGGAACATTTCAGGTTGCCGGAATCCTTTACGGGAATCAGCATGCGAGAACACACTCCCGCAAGGGCACTGTGAGAGCCGAAGCAACGATCACCACCAATCAGAACGAGGTAGGGTGGAGGCGTGATGACGATCATCTGGGATCATGCTGACAAACTTATTTTGTAGCCGAGCCACACTTTGTTGAGGCGTTTGATGTACTCCTGACTGGCTTTGGCCTTTTCTCGCCTCAGACACGGGATCCACAGAGTTATCATGCGCCGACGCTTGAAGCACAGCCATCAAGGTTAGAAACCTCAAATTAGGGATCCGTTGTTGAGCCGCTAGCTAGCACGAAAATGAGTGATGGGTACCTCTTGGCCCTTTGGGAACCCTCAAAAAAGTTAAGGACTAGCTGAGCTGACTTGAATCCGGCTGCATGGTGACCCCTAGAATGAAATAAGGCCTCCAACATGTTCGGACTGCGGAAGATCTGGTACTAGGAGGTGGGGAGTCTTCGATGTAAGGGGAAGGGGATTGCATGAGCTTGCTTGATTCACATAACCTCTCAGACTTAACTATTTCGTAGCCCCTTATACAACTTCCAAGGTCATATTCCTAGATGCTCCCAGTCAAGGCTTCGAAATGACTTTGAAGTTCATAATTCAAGCTCGTGTCCTCGGCCTGTAGCTCACTCGAGTTCGTGTAGAGTCATACCTTCCCTACGCTCAAGCAGATCCCCGGAGGGCCGGCAAACATTCCTGTATTTCAGACATGCTACGAGTACATGAGTTTGCATCAGAGATCTGGGGAGTGTATCTTTGACAGGCTGGGACGTATGAAGCAGTAAGCCGAAGAACACCACCAGCTGCGCATCATTCTGCGCAGCATCCAAAGTTTCCTGGAGAAAGGATGGCCACATGTACTTGCGTTGGACTTGCGAATGCCAACGCCCAGCTTGCTGCTCAAAGCTTATGCAACATGAAAAGCTGTGAAGCGACGCAGTCCTTTAAAAAGATCGCGGATATGACGCGGATCACCTAGGACAGACTGGCTGGCCTCTTATCTTGGTGTCTGGGTCTGGCAGTTGCACAGTCCGACATCTTCTGTGTTGGGTCTAAGTCTGCTCACCCAACCAAGACTTTATAACACTTGGAATAGTTGTTGTGCATCCAGTGGTTCCAGGTATCGCAACACAGGCAACCTCCTTGGCAAGTCATCATCGACTACAGGCGTTCAAACCCTTGAACCCCAATCTGCCAAACCGGGAGCTATACCCTTATCCCGAAACTACACCACTTTCCACACCCACCTGATATGCAAAGGCTTCCATCCTGCAACCGAAACATTTCAGGGAGCCCGATACATCTTCATTCAGAAATTTAAGGTCCAGGGCTTAAGGCCTTGGAACTAGGGGTTAGCGAACGGATGTTCAAACATATTAGAGATCCTGTATCATGTGGAATATATTCCAGAATGTCCAGAATTAAGGGCATCTTGAAGTGCAGATTGGGGATGAGAGTTTCCATGCCCTCGGCTTACTGCTCAAAGAGTGAACAACAGTTGGCAGTTGTTTATTTGGTGGTGCACTGTCTTGCATGCAAAGCGGCTGCAAACACGACAAAAACAATGTAGGCCACGAAGAAGAGCGAATAACCTGGCTTTGACGGTGAATCCCCCACCCCAAATACTGAATATAAGGGATAATGTTTATATTCCTACTATACCACTATTAACGGGTGGGGGGGTCCTCTTATGCTATAGCCTATAGCTGTCAATTTCTAATGCCTAATTATATGTTTCATCCTTGCAGGCCCCCAAGCTTTGAATCTTTGCCGCATCATGAGCAAGCTTCCACTGCCAAACTAGAAGTTGACAGCAATTGGCTCGCAAGCAGCAATGCCATGATCCATCATGATCCCATGTGTAGACCAACTTCATACCAAACAACTTTAATAGCATCGACGGGGATATCTGAACAAAGCCCGAAAGCTCTCCATGGAATTCAGGTCTCGCGGACTAAGCCCTTAATCATATCAAGGTGCCAACGGCGATGTCTTCAATCACGGGTCTTGCATACATAGGCCACGACCCCGCGAATGTGATCTCAAACATAGTGTAGATCGCCTGAGCCGTTCCAACCAGAATGGGCCAAAGTTCCGGCTTCATTTTTGCCAAAATTAATTCCAACTCTTTTAATTCATCTACAAGACAAAAGCAATCTTTGCTGCCTAATGTCAACGGAGCCGACGCACAGGCGGATCAGGACATGGTTTCAAGCGTTCTTGGAAATTGGAAAACTCAACCAATGAGGCACATCCGCCCACAAATCAAATATGACCGCTAGGAAAGGCCAAATAGGCCAACCAGCTGGTTCAAAAAGACGTGAGTTTGCAACCGACACCATGTTGTCCGTTTCATGTTTTGAGGGCCAGACACGTAGACATGAAGAGGGCTGCTGCGCTGTGCTTGACGAAAGAAAGCTACAATTGTTGTGTGGAAGCCAGGAATTTCAAACGCACCGTGACAGGCCCACGGAAGGCGCAAAAAAAAACTGAGGATGTTTGTTGCGAGACCGGCTCGGATGTTCGGAGTTCGAACGAGGCTCAAGAAGGCCCTGCGCGTTTCTGATTTGGGTTTTGACAGATGACCGCTGGCGGAACTGACACCATCAGTTCTGAGCTGAAAGCGTGGAAAACCCCAAAACCGTCGTGCAAAATCCTTGTCACATACAAAAAGCATCAAAAAATCAACATGTTGCTCAACCCATGCTGTCATGTTGACAACCTGTTTTGCTGCCAGAAATTGCCACCATTAAGCTCTGCAGCGTGGGTCACACGGTGATTCATGAATCCATGTCCGCTTTTCTTCTTGGATGGTGGGATAGCAATCCTGCCAATTTTTGCACGTGCACACCTAGCTCCCTCAGCATCTCGTAGCAGCCTCTCCGTTGGGTGGGCACCCGAAGGCGGACTTCGCATTGGGGTAAACACGCATGCGGTTTTGGCAGCGGTTGTGGTGGCAACCGACAGGCTGCTGCAAAATGGCGACAAAGCACATTTGGTCTTGCGACCCTCACAGCCACATGCCAACCCTTGCCGCTCTACTCGCTCAGATACAAAGAAACCAAAGACATCGGCCGCTCCATTTTAATCGACAATATGGATGTTCCCTCAGGGCCACACAACACAACCCAGGCTGACTCCCGCGTTGGACAGGGTGTTAAAATGCGCACTGTAGGGCGTTCGTAGTCTCGGTGTCGCCTGCCAAACGCATTGCGGAGGTGCCCGTACTGGGAGCGCGGGAAGCCTATCTGCTCCTGCTGCGTAGAGACAAGGGCCCTACTTGGCGTGTGGCTCGGTCACTGCTGTCTGCGGCTGGCTCCGGAGAGGCTTGAAGCAGGGCAGTCGGCTGCAAGGGTCCAGGAATTGGCGGAACCCCCCCCCCCCCGCACAGGCTGACTCCGCCGGCATGGCGACAGGATGCACACAGGGCCACCAAATCCTAAGCAAAATGCGGCCGTGACTTCCTGGCCAACTCCAATCAACTGAAGGTACGCTGTAGCTTGCCAAGGTGAAGGCATCTGCTGTGGTCGCACCACCATCCAAAACGGCTACAAGTACCATCGCACTGACTAGCCATGGCAGCCTCAAACCGAATACATGAACCAAAAGGATAGTCATTCACCCAGTCATCAAAATGTTTCTTCATGGGTGGGCCTTGTAGTATGCGATCATTGGGCCAAGCAAACCGATCATCTATAATCCGAAAGTTCTTCCATCGTATCCACTACCGATGACGCAAGTAGGGCTTGAAAACCATCGACCTTTCGCGGTGACTGCTCTAAAATGGCAGTGCCCATAAGCTGCGGAGTCGTTGAAGGCGTGCGTCCTCATATCCATGCTCCACGACCAGAGCCACCACCGAGGCCTGCCAAAGGCTGGCGAGGGCAGACCTAGGAAGCTGCCCCATCACCAACAGGTGGCGCGGCACGTCCGCCGTCAACTGCACGAGGCCATTGCAAGACTTTCCATCCCAGAGAGCTGCCTCCCAGACTGCATCACCTCCACAAGCCAGTCTCCAGAGGCTGACACGCATGCTGTTGAGACGCATGCGCGGGTGAGAAGCAGGGCTGGTTCTAAGAAAGAATGCCAGCATTGCTCGCACGCCCGCATAATCCCACGCCTCGGCCAGGCTTAGAGGGCCTCGATCGCTCCGTACAAACGGTACCATCCAGGCCAGGCGATACAAACCAGGATTTCTAGACATCCGCCCAGGCCGGAGCCTCAAACGTTTCGATCCAGGGCCGGAAGAAGAGTAAGTTAACCCACCCCCTACCCCGTCCCAGTGCGCACGATTGGGGGGGTGCGATCGGCTCCGTTTTCGTAGGTTTTTTCAGAGGAGGGTGGGTGGTCAGCGTGGTTTTTCCGATCTCGCAACAGCGATTAAATGAGCTCGCAGTCACCCTGTCCCAGCAATGGCCATGGAAAATGTGCTTTTCTGCCAGTACCAGGACTGCTAAAGGCACGTCCCTGCCCAGATAGGCCTCAAGTGGCCACATGAGCAGGACAAAGTGAAATCTGCCCCAGCGTAGCAGTCAAGAGCGCCTCCAGCTACTTGCGCCTGCAGGAGATTATGGGCTTCTGCACCTGCAAGTTGTGGCACATTGGTCCAGAGACAAGGAATGTCCTGGCAAGAATTTGCGAGAACTCTGGATGCCTGATCAAGTTCACTGGCAGCCACCAGGACTGGAGCATTGCAATCTTTGCGACAAGGTTTGACAGACCTGTTGGCGAACGCGTCTGCCGTTCTGGAAATGACCAACACGTTCTTCTGAAACCGGTGCACCAAACATCGAGGGCGCGGAGTGTAAGCGGTCAATATGGCCTCCTTTTCTTTATCAGCTGAAGAAGAGTCCGAGAAGGCGGATCACAAAAGTTACGATGTTTTGGTGACAAACACCTGGGTACGGACATTGAGGCGCGGAGTAAACCCCTAAGTTCATCCTCCCAAGGCGTGAACTGACTAGGTGTACCCACCACTTCGGATCAGCAAACTCTGCTCGTGAAGGACTTAGTTCTGTCATGCATGCAGGAATGGTCGCAACCGGCTTTGACTATTCCTACAACCGTGATCACACTGGACTTTGGACTTCGCCATATCCCCTAGAAAAATCGCAGGAGAGCATTGGCTCACCGTTGGCTGGAGCAATGCAAGTCACGAGAACTCTTGCACAGTGGCTTTCTTAACTGGACTTGCTTGCTAAATGGTATCAGCAACAAGCTGGATGAGAGCTGTCTGGCTTGTATTGAAGCTATCAATGTTGCCGTTATGACAGTTCGGCACACTGGTTTGCCCATCCAATACAGTGTCCAATGAATAGGCCAAATTGTATTACTACAGTCCCAAGACAGTGCACGGCTTTCCCACAGCCAACATGGCAGTTGCAGCTGAGTGCAGGTCAAACGCTGTTTAAGGACTCTTACGGCGCAGGGCGTTGATTACTGGAAGCCTGTCGAAGCATTAACGGTGATACGTTAGGTTCAGCCTCTGTACACTAACGGCCAGTAAAGGGTCAGCTGTGGATAGAGAAAGGCCTAGTACAAGGCTTATCGGGGAATGTTAGTCTGTTGTTGCTGGTCCTATATGCTACATGGCAAGATGCGTCTGCATTCTTGCACTCTTCCTGCTGTCTGCAGAACGGTCAATGCCAGTCGGCTAGACTCATCAATTCTAATGCTTATCTTGTTGGTAGTTACTAGGGCATCAGGCTCAATATGATACAATCCGCATTACTGGGACCCTCAAAAAGGGATCCCTCATTTTGGCAAGCGCCCATGTGCTGGACTAAGACCTAGCCTAAGGTGGCTTGTCACAGGGAACTGAAACAAAGTTGAAAAGGATCAATGTTGGTCCGTCCTGGGCTTCGGAAAACATACAAATGTCACGTTCCCTCAACAATAATACAGGGAAGAGCAGGGAGCCCAATACCCCTTGCTTAAGTAATGCTTATAGTATCTGTAGAAGTTCACCAAATTAACACAAGTCCTACTATTGGAACCCTGGCCCCTAAAGCTAAATTCCTCAAATAAGGGGTAGTGGGCCTTCTTTGGGGGCGGCTGATACGACAAAGTCGCTCGTGAGGCGGTGCCGTAGTGGCGCCAGGTCCACAGTCGCAAATCAGCGTCCGCATCCATGTCTACCTGGTTGTGGTTTTAGGGTCCTCAAAGGGGCGAATAAAGTCTTTTTACAGTGCCTGCAGGGTTGGGGGTGTACATAAACTCCTGAAAGTTTAGGGCTTAAAGCTCGTGCTTCAGGGTTAAACGCTTAGGGTTGAGTGAGGCATCTATGTCCACCTACGCTTGCTGGAATGAAGGAATGGTTGAGGGGGTTGTTGATATTAGAGGACTTCTACCAAGATCCATTCATCCATTCCTGCTATTTGGAGTTCCATTCATAACTGCACTTATAATCCAACCATAACCATATTAGAGGACTTACTGTGCTTACGTTTGGGTTGTAAATGGGATTACAGGTAGGTTCCATGGACCTCCAAGTGACAACCCAAAAGCAAGCAAGGTTGGCCGTTCGGTTGCTTGGCTTACCATGGTTCAAGGACTCCAGGCCATTCCAGAACTCTGTCTGCCCTGGAACCCTCCCAAAAAATAGATGTCCGCTATTCATTGGGGATCATAAAGAGCAACAGCACAAATTGCGTATCAACAGCATGTCAGCTGCCGGGGCCTCTCAGAACCAGCCGGATACTCTCGGAGAATCTAAAGTATATGGGGGTTACGATGGGACCACGGCGGTCTGGGGGTACCGATTCGAAAGTTACTGCTTCCAGAAACTGACATGTTGTTGTACTTGGATGTACTTGGCTTCCAAGTCATGCAGAGGCACCGTGAAGCCGTGGAGAAGGCCACCAAGGAGGATGCCCCCAGCCACAATGAACAGCCCCAGGAAGATCATGGCCCACCTGAAAACAGTTGAGAGCATCTGAGAGCACTCGAATCTAAAGTCCAGAGCCCAAAACTGCGCAAGAAAAAAGCCCCAAACTCTAAAACCTGAACCCTGAACCCAAAACCAACCAGCCCAATCCCTCTCAATCGGACGATTACCTTGAATGATGCTAGGATCCCAAATACGATACAATATACATTCCTCTGAACAAAAGGGGTAATGGGCTCCCTGGGAACCAAGGCCAAGGATCATCAGTGAGGGAAGGAAGGCGCTGACAGAATGGACCAGCACCCGGAGTCCTTCCTCGGGCCCGGGAGCAGCTTTCAAGGCAAAAAAGTTTAAGATTTGGAGTTAACAGTTTAGGATTTAAGGTTTGGGGTTTACGGCTTGAGGTTGAGATTGAAGAATTTTGACTTCTCCGCAGTCCTGGGTGCTTTCAGACGAAATCTAAGCCACGTGAGACATCTCCAACTTTGTTTTCAATACCAGCTGTAGCACAGTAGTACAGCACCCAATCTTTATAGCACGGCAAGAGAGCCTCATCTTGAACTGTATTGCAAAGCGGATGCCTACGGCAGCTAATGTTGCTCAGCTTCTCATTTAGTTGGGCATGTTGAGATATGGGGTCTTCTTTTATCTGCCTACAAGTCGGATCATCCATATTCTAGGTACCCCCAGGAGGACCACAAGTTTTTGGACCCTTTGAGGGTATCTCAAAATTCCAAGCCCCTGCAGATCCTAGGGACATATGAATACCTTTTTTTGGTTGAACCAGGTAAGAGGAAAACACTCTTCATAACATACGACACCAAAAAGGAAAGAAAGACAGACATCATCCTGCTCTACATTGGGGAATAATATAATATCATAGCTAAAGTCCTGTTCATTCAGGGTCCTAAGGAGGATTATAAGGGTCGCCCAGAAGCGCTCAGTCGCAGTCAAGTTTGAAAAGTTCTCATGTCATCCGCACTCGCAAGACATCTGAGACTCTGATCCAAAACAACCTCTTCACAGCCGAACGTGATCTACTGAAGCTACCGCAACCAGAATATGCTTGGAGACCTGGATGTTTTTCCGCCAACCCCACCACCCGCCCTATCCGCACACGAGCCGATCTTGTCAAGGTTCCTCACCATTGAGGCCTAGATCTTGAGCTGTTTGGCGAATCTTCTTCTCAGGCACAACAGGAATAGCATAACCATAAAAGGAAAGCCTGACCAGAGACAGACAAACAGAGGGGGCGGAAGCCACTGACGGCTCAGAAACCCAAAGTCCTAAGTCCTGAAGCCAAGACATAAGGTGTGCCAGGCGTCGAACATCCGAAGCGTACGCATGATCCTGAAGGCCCTTGCCAGCTTCACCGTCCGCGCAAGCCGCATCATGGTCACGTTCACGGTAAATCTGACAGTTGCGGTTTCGGAGACTCGTTAGGGGAAGAGCTTGCGTGCCAACGCAAGAGACCCGCGCAACAGCTGCGTTTAGCCAAGAGACTCGTATTCGATCATCATGGCCTCGAGGAGAAAAAGGTCAAACATGCTGATGAGGACAAGCACGACCTTGGCAAACACTTGCACCGGAGGTCGGAAGTGGAGGAGACGCTCTGTGGCAAGCAACCAAGAAAGTCCTGCGCTACCTATACCTATGGTCGTGCAACTCTTAGACAGCAGAAAGGCAATGGACAAAAACAGAGCCCAGAAATTGTGCGGCTAACAACCCTGTCAGCGCTGCACACTTGTGGATTGAAATTTGTGTTTGCCGACGTGATTTGTTGTGCAATGGAAGGAGATGGCTTGGGAATTGCTGGGACCAAGCACCTTGTACGTGCATAAAGCCACAAAACATGCGTACTTTTTGCAAACCGAGATGCGTCAAACCAGTTCCACAGAGAGCAGAAATAGCTGCAGCGAAGGACCTGAGTCAGTAGTTGACCCGGGATGACCAGGGACCTGCATGGTCTTCAGTTGAAGGTCGGGTATGTCAAAATCCAAGATATGCTGGGCGACCCACTAGACTATGCAGTCATCCTGCAAGAATCAAAACTCAAAATCGAAACTTGATTCCAGATCCCCGAAACACAGAAGAAGGCTATTGCCACGCAATGCAGACCATCTCAAGTCCAGGGACTAAGGCTGAGGGCGCAGGGCTTGGTCAGTATGGATCACCATGGCACTTCCTATACAATTCTCTTATATCAGTCCTCATATGGTATTGCTTCATCTTGTACTGACCACCACTATGCAAAGGCAGGTGAAGGGCGAGGATACGAATGACCAGCTCAATCAGGAAGAGGATGGCAAAGCCTCACACAGGATCTGGCTTCTAGAGCGTGTACCTATAGAGACCCTTTTTTTGAGGTTGGGTTTAGGGTTTAGGGGTCTTGGGGCTTCTCCAAAGAGAGGCCAGAAGAACCTTGGGGACATATGGGGATTACAAAGAGATAGGGTCTCTAAATAGACAAGACATGTTGATTTTGCTGGGAGAGTATGCTTCGGAAAAACAATAACGACAATGAGCATTTCCGAAAGTCAGGCCATTAGCGCTAGAAGAATTCCCCTCTATTGTCCTCCCTCTTTTGAGGACCTCCAGAAAGCGACACCCAATTTGGGAAGCCATCAGCCAAATATCCAATATAGTCCTGTGCCCGCATGTTAACCCTACAATCCTCGACGACAAAGAGCTGCCCAATTTTTTGGAAACTCCAGATAAAGGTTAGCTTCAAGTCAACACTACGAAAGTCAAGGCTGCTACAAAAGATTAACATTCCGGCGGCCCAAAACTTCACTGGTTGGGAAAGCGGGCATAGGTTGTAGAGGCAAGTACAGGAAGGATTCTAGGGGACGATGGGGACCATCAAGAGGATCCATGCCTCGATTCCCAATTGATGAATTACATCCTAAAGGCAAAGCTCCCAACCCCGAACCCAATCAATCCCCAAACACAAGACACTGAGTTCTAATCCCGACAACTCAGCAAACACTTGTAGTTTCAATGTTATGTTCCTTCCCGTATTTCCCTGAAAACTCAAGGACAAGCTGGGGTGTGCCTCGCTCCAAGAGCATGAGTATCTCATTCAGCCCAGACAGGGGGTTGCCTCACTTTACAGTCTGAGGTTAAGGGTTTAGGGTTGGGTTCCCATGTCTGCCATGAGGACACCTGACAGGTGGTTCATAGGAAATGTAGGAATAGAAAAGAAAATTGAAGCCACTTCCTCCATGCCCTACCAAACGACGGTGAGGTATGCAAGGTGATACTTCTCAGGCCTGGATACTTCGCGTGGACAGCTTAGGTCACAGGTAGCAACAACAGCAATGGTAGTCGAAACAAAAACAGTAACAACGGTCATCATCTACTCGAACGTCCCCACCACCATTTTTGTTGCTTGCCAGCAAAAAATGCTACTTCCAGCAACACTACCGAGCATGCGTCAGCACTGCAACCCTAAAAAGGTGTGCCAGCCTACAGACATAACCACTGTCCGCGGGTGGTGGGGTAACTTGTGTGAGGCTTGATTTTTCATGGTTATGCCCTGTGGTTGGACACGTTAGGGATGCTCCGAATTTAGGCACTGCAGCGAGAGATTGGGCACTGCAGGGAACCTCTGGAGTTTTTCGGGTTGGGCACGGCAAGGATACTCTGAGGTTGGAGGTTGGGGCCTGGAGGGAAACGCTAGGGTAGAGCATGGCAAATAAATATTCTGGAGCGCTGCAGGGATACTTTGCTGTTAGGCACACCAGGGATGCTTGCCGGTTGAATACTTTGCGGTTCGGCACTGTGCTGAGAAGGAGGAGAACATAGACTTCTTAAAGTCGAACAACCCCAATCTGAGGGTGGGGAAGAAAAGGAAGAATAAGTAATAGTAGACAGTAGTTGCCATAGTTAGCAATACAGGGAATTCATGGCAGTAATGCGAAAGCTCAGGTAACTTCGGGGTTCCTTATATCAGCTCTTTCCAGGCAAGGCGGCATTTCTTACTTCTTCCTACAATATACCTTACACGCCAATAAAGGGAAGTGGCTATCCATCTGCCCGAGCTGGACACCAGCCTCAGGACAAAGCTCGCAAGCCCGGCGCTCAAGTTGTAATGTAGGATCCTGTATAATTGGAAGCGGGCTTTAGGGCACATAATACTCTTAGGAATTCTACATCATCCACTTCCCATCCGCTTCCCCGCTCATCCTCTAAGAAAGAGCAGCCCGAAAGCTGTAAGCAAAATAGGATCACCGCAGCGCTGAGGCTTCAGAGATAGTAGCTAAACTCCCCAGATCCCACTCGCCTGTGGCGATTCCAATGCTTTCTGACATCAATGTAGACTTGAACATGGAACAGCTTCTATGCAGAATGATCATTATTCGCCTTTATTGGGTTCGGGTAATCATAAACATGTATAATGCTTTGAAACAAGAGCAACACAGCTGAAACCTTTGTGGGCTCTGTGCCGCGGGACCTCATAACCCAAATACTCGTTCCGAATCATCATGACCTTGGCTGGTCAGTCGTGGTTGGAGGTCCCAAGAAACAGGCCAAGGTTTTCGGGTATAATATACCATACTTAGAAAGAGATTCGATATGAGGGGAATGTCCCTATATGTATATACATATTTGTACCTATATCCCTACATAACCCTAGCGTCTGGTCAGGCTTCACATCATCTGCTTCAAGGAGAGGCAGGGGGTAGGGGAGGTCCTTAAAGAGATAGTGAGCGCCTGCATTCTGTCAACTGTTAAGTCCAGTGTCTGAGCTGGAGGGGCTGCTTGAAGGTTACGATAATTCTGACCCCATGATAATTGGTACCCATAACCCAAATACAACCATATTAGGGGACTTAGGGGGGTTGTCATTAGGCTGTATGTACAGTTACAAGTGGGTAAGGATTTCCCAAATAAGCTCGAAATGTCAATGATAATGAGAGGGTCTTGGTTCCCCTGACCCCAAGAACAAGGACCCCATGACAACCACATGACTCATGTAGGGTCCTTATTATAAGGGTTGGGTTACCAGAGTTTTCTTACCATGAAAATACTTTGGAGAAACCTCAAACCCAGTTTCTGGCCTTCCTGCGAAAACAGCGGCCCTGATCTCACAGGAGCAAGACTTACAGGTGCTTCATAAGCAGTGAGGGAGGGATTGCATGAGTACCGCCATGGGGTAAGTATCTTTTCGCTCCCAAACTGCCGTCAAGCATAAGTATGGAAGAAGAAGGAAATGCAAATATCAAAACCCAAAGAACAAACTGTAGGCAGCATTGGAAATCCCAAAATGCCAGCTGGCAAAGTCATCAAAAAGGCTTTGTGCGCATGCTGCGTAAGGTGAAGACATGTGGGTGTTTCTGATCCCTTCCGGCAACTTCGGAAGATGCAGGGAGATTCCAGGGGTCCCGCTTCGGTATTCTTCAGGGATGACGTCAAAAAAAAGGGAATGACACTGACAAGTGACAACATGAAAATAGGCAAATACCCGTGATAGCAAGGATTTCTCAAAAGCATTCAAGAAGCCCAGGGTACATGTGTTGGCTACAAAGAGATTGTGGGGAGCCCTAAAGTTTAGGGCTGAGAGTAGTTTTGAGAGCTTCCATGGTCTTCTACATTCATCATGACATTCAAGTACACAAGATGACGCCTACAACTCGTGCAAGCCCAACACCACAATGACCAGAAAGAGGTCGAGCGACGATGGTGTTGATTGCGATCAGGACTCCAACAATCAAGTCCTAAGTTTTGGGTGTGGAATTGGGCGTTTGCATCTCTCAGGCAACCCTCATGGAATCTCACATCGCTTCCTGTTTACAGTCTGTGAGGGGCCCCTCTTAAGGGTTCATGTGAGGTAAGGAGAGTGCAAGCGTTTGGAGTTTGGGGCACAAGCTCTCGGATTTTTTGGACGTACTGATTCCTTCGGGAACCAAAGGTTCCAGGTGAAGCATCTACGAGGGGATTTCTCAACAATGGAGGGCACTTATCAACCCATTAGAAGTGTAAAGGAATTGTGGAGGGTCCCTGTTCGGGATATACAAATGATTCTCAGAAACCCCCACATCACAGTCGTGCCCAGCTAAAGCCAATCTTGTGAGGAATTGCTAAGGGTGTCAAGTGACACTTCAGGCGTTGCTAGGAAAGTCTGCAGCTGTCCGTGCTGTCCGAAATGCTGCTGCAGCAGCGGCCCTGTCTAAGCCTAAGGATTCAGCGCAATAACCCTAAAGCTCAAGTCCTACTTGCCCCCAATGAGGCTTGCACACGCACATAGATGAAGCTGCTACCTGAGGACCGCTTAACCTTTCGCCCTTTCAACCTCACAAAATCCCCACCAAACCCTTAGTTTCAAACTTTGCGACATAGCGGCTAGCTCCTTGAAGCCCAAGCCCTGGTCCTGACAAGCTGCTTCTCGGGATTTGGGGCTGATAATACGGTGCAGGATAAGGATTATCTAAAGGGCTCTGGTTGATAGGGCTCAGGGTTTAGATGTTGGGGGTTTTAGTGTTCCTTCTTCAGACACTGGCTTGCACTGAGGTTCTTGCATCATGTGGCATTTCAGGAAACCAAGCCCAGCTTTCAAACCCTGAACCCGGAACCCAACAGCTCCCAGATCCTGCAGAAGCTTCCGCCCGTAGTCCACGAACCTCGGCTGAGCAAGATTTCAGGCTGAACCCCAGTAACAGTTGGATAATAATTATACTATGATTATATCTAGCCCTTAATAGGACCCCTAATATAGACTGTTACTGGGGCAGTACCCAAAAGGAGGCCAACTATCCCTTCTTTGGAGAGTCGAGCTTGAATCATCTTGGGCTTCTTCATATCATTCAGGGTCCTTGGTAAAAGCTTGCCTCTTATCATTTGTATATGTTTCTTGAACAGCCCTCAAAACAGTCAGGCGATGGTCAATTCACGTCTTGCTGCAGCTGAGGCCTTGTCGTTTTCTCAGGAACTACTACTGAGAATTAGCGTTCATCCAAAAGAAGTAGAACAGTGGAGAATCAAATGGAACAGAAAGCGAAATATACTAGAAGTTGAGCTAATACACTGGCTGATAGAGACTTAATGTAGGGGGCTGGTTTTATGGGTTGAAGGAGTTGACAACAGATTCTAGGGAATGAGATTGGTACTTATCAGGCTTCTGCATTACTTCACTAGGTCAGATAATTTTGCACTGTTGGGGCGAAAAGACGTTGTGTAGGACAGACGAGCACGTAGACTATGTATGGCAGCACTCGTAGGTTTTCAACACCCGGCGCTGGGTTTTGCTGGCATCTGCTGTAATCTGCCTTCCCAGAATGTCCGCAAATCTCAAACCTTCTCCCCACATGCAGTGCAAAATGCCGAGATCCTAAAACAACGCATCCAAGGAACTCTGCAACCTCCTCAGCTGCATCTTCAGCGAGTGCCAGCGCAGCACTAACTGCGAGGGAGCAGAGAATTCAGGCTCTTGCCAAGCGAGCCCAATACACCCTCACTCAAGAACATGCCTTAAATCATGCTGAGTTCCTAAAAACCTTGGGGTAAAGTCCTCAACTAAGGAGCATCGAATCATCTTGGCAGTTTCGGGGCCGGAGATTCGGCAGAGGGGAGAGCTGGTAACCCCATCCCTATAAAAAGACTAAGGCTGGGTCCTAACCATAGGATTCGGGGGTAGCAAAATCCTCTGAGTGTTTGGGAGGGCGACGAATTCCCTCGCCTGCTGCATAAGTGAAACCCTCTCTCGAGCAGCTTTGGTGGTTTGAGCCCCAGCCTCACAGGCCTACCTATCCAAAAGATAAAACCCCAGACACTCCAATGCGGCTTTAGTTGAGTACTCTACCCTGATACTAGGATCCCTGCTGTGATTTTGAAGTGCCTTGGGATTGTCGTCCAGACTTCACATTTTCATCGCTCTGGCCGGACCTCCTGAAGCAGCTGACAGGCTAAAGTGCGTTTCTCAGGGGGTGTTGGGACCTTAGAGGTTTCCCAACATAATGCAGGGATGACATGGGGTACCTATGAAGCATTCCATGCCGAGAAACACCAGATAAATTCAGTTCACTCACACGAGCTACTCTTCAAGAAAATTCTGCTGCCTTGAGGTTGAATTCCCAGTCTCCGTTAAAGGTTTAGGGTCGTCAGCTTCGGGCTTGGCCCTTGGGATGTTTGCTTCCTAGGCCTCGGGCTGCGGTATCGCAGCAAGGCGGCACCGTGGAACTTTCAATCTTAAGCCACTAGAGATTCTGGTAGCCAGCTACATCAGAGGACTGAGGACGCTTAGAATTGGGTTTGTAGAACAAGGATACACAAAATACAATTACCCATGGACCTCCAAATATCCTCCCCCGATCTAACATGAAAGCTGACGTTTTCCCCTTTTTTAAAGCAGTAAGTCTATGCCGATCCCTTTTTGGAACTTGAAAGGCTTGCTTGGGGCAGTGAAGCTGAAGCACTGCAGCCCTCAAAGCAGGAACTCTGACAATCCTCAGGCCCATACTTACCTGTCCTTAAAGGGGCAGTGGATGCCTCCAATGATACTCGAGAGTCCCTTACCATAGCCCCTATATTCACTCCCCCAGTCCCCCTGAAGCGCCAGTCAGAGAACTTTGCACGCTTGGACCGAAAACCGGAAATATTCTGCTGTCGAATGGTTCACGCTGTAGCCCCCCTGCGTACCCTGAAGGCTAAAGCCCCTGGGTACGCAGAGCGGCCCTCGGCCCCAAAACCCAACTTTCAACAGCCAGGAGGCTCTGAGACGGGTTCCTGAGCCTGCAGCGAAACTGCAAAAGGCTTTAGGCTTCCACAGATCTAGAGGTAGTCGTGAATCACATGGAGAATGACGTGGAAACGCAAGGTTCCTTTAAAGGGGTGTATACATGGAGATATCACCCCAAGAATGGAGAATGAAATGGAAAATAGAAAATCAAAAAATGAAATGGAAGCTGTAGATATAAGGATGTTTAGGGTTTGGAGCTTAGGGAGCCGCCCCTAACACTAACAGTCCCGAAGAAGCCTGTGATTACGTAGATGTACGCAGGATTGCCCCTGCAGGGAAGTGTTATTGTGAATTTACTGTCAGCCGCTCTTGCTGAAGACGAGAGCCAAGTCACGAATCAGTCATTGGCACCGATCAACTCTTTTCGTGGTTTACGAGGCCAGTGCAACGTCAGCAAAGCAAAGAGAAGTGGAGTCATACTAAGCAACGCCAAGGGGACGAGAGAAACCACCATTCCTAGACCCCAAAACTCCAACAGCCTCAAGACAGGCCTCCGCTGGCATGGTCACCTCCACAGCCGAACTCTTCGCCTCGGGACTCTTCGCCTCGAACCTCGGAAGAAACTCCCCGGCACTCAGTAGGAAATCAAGACATGGATCAAAATGCCGATAGAATCCCTACATATACCGCCAGCACAATGATAGCATAATGGTGGCTTCGCATTAATGCACTCACCCCCCACCTACAGTGCGGGCAGGGGTGGAATGATAATGCCCAAACTGTAGGTTGGAACATCTAAAAAGAACCAACTAACCTCTAATTGAAAACATGGTCCGTAAGAAACAAAAAATGGTCCGGAAATAAATGAACTGTGGGTAGAATTATTCTCGTACTCCGGCGGCTGGATTTTATGATTGTGAGTATAGTCTTTAATGTGAAGTCAACACTACCATGTATTTTGTGTGTAAGGTAATGAGAGGATTTTGGTACCGCGGGTTGGGGCTGCCAAAGTCCTCTGATTATAGCATGGATTGGAGAAGGGTAAAGACAATGGAAACTACTGTCACTGTGACTATCATAAATAGGGTGTAATGGGAAATACTATGGGCTGGGGGATTACAGAGGGACCAAAAGAGGGATCCATGCCCTCATTCCCCAACCCTAATGGGAGAAAGCAATTGCCATCAGAGCTTGACTTCACTCATTCCCTGCTGGGCACAAGTACAGTAGCAGGGGCTCGGGTTCCTTGTGGTTTGCGAGGGGTCTAGGATGTGGGTCCCTTGAGGCCTCAAGAAATCCTTGCCTAACCCAGTTTTGGGGTTCAGGGATCATCAGGTCAAAAAGCACAAACGGAAAATAAAAGGGAAACTGGGGTTTATGGCAATACATAGTGATTAGGCTTGACGCATTTAGGATGTGGGGCTTAACGACTCAGATTTAAGGGTTCAGGGATTGTAAGGCACGGGGCTTAGGGGTCAGAGATGGGTTTTGAACTGTCTTTCCGAGGGGCTATATGGTGTTCAGGGTTTCTCTGGTTTGGGGATTTCGAGACTGTGGGCATGCAACCTGGTTGGGATCCTGTACGTTGAATAAGGTTCAGGGTGTCATCGCCTAAATGAATATAGAATAACTCAGAATGAATGGACCATGACATTAAAACTGAGCTTATGTAGGAGTGTTACAGGGATTGCAATGTACCCGCCTACTTAAGTAGAATAGGGTTATGGTCTTGGTGCACATCACAACATAGCTATGCTAGTGTTTGAAAGGGATCAGTACATGGCAGCCTGACTGATGGAAACTCAAAACCCCCAGTCAGGTGCGCGGCAGCTCGTCCGATTTCAGTTCCGGTGCCCTGGGTTGGCAATGTGGTCTGACAAGGCTGGTTTTCTCATCGGGATAATGCCAGGAATCATAATGCATTCTCCCTCCTGCATTTTAATATCCTGAATACTAACAATTATGATCAACAATCACCCAGTTGGGGGGACCCAGTCGGCACACCTGAAAGGCTAAACAGCCGTGTAATGACCATTATCTAGGCCCTACATCCTCAAACCCCACCGCCTAACCCTACATGCTCAGTCTCTATTTCACTGTCCATACCTTTGGCCAAGGATCAAGAATCTAATGCAGGGGCCAGGAAATATTTCAACCGAATTTTTGGTGAAGAGTGTGAGGGCCTGAGTAATTGAAATAATGGAGAGTCAAACAGAACCGGAAATGGGAAATGAAATGGAAGGCGTCTAGCGATTGAGAGTAGCGACCTATGCAGCTGGAACGAGCCATTGGGGTAAGTTACACTACGACTTTTTCAAGGCTATAAAGGAACAATGTTGGCAATTCTTCAGGCTTCCACAACACTTTTATTGCAAGACCTGTTGCACTGGATGTGTAAAGCATTGTGAAAAACAACGGCTGCAGCTATAGCATGCTATACCGACATCCATTGCCAACATAAGTACGAGGACAGATGGAGCCTTTCCGAAGACCCTGCTTTCGAGAATCGCTCTCGATGCTTCTTCATTTTGAACCCTGCATGGGAATGCTGCAGAGGCCCATTCTTCTAGACGATCCTGAACTAGGGGCGTCAAGCCAGGAAACTCTGCTCATACAACCAAACGCATTACGATAGACTGCACAGCCTACATGACGAGATGCAGCCGCCCTCCTCCCTCAACTTGCTGGCTCCGGGGAGAACATGGCGACTGTCTTAGGGGAGTCTGAGTGAAATGATGGAGAAATCCACTCCCGGACCCCCCTTTGAACTCTAGTGATCTAAATTCTTGCGACCCACGGTGCGTAATACGGACGAAGCTAACGTTCTCAATGCGCGGGCCAACAGGAGGCACCTGCACATGATTGAAGGGTCTGACGCCCGCGTACCCAGAGAGCAAAATCTCCGCTAAATGGGAATACAGAGTTTTGGATTCAGGGTCTGGGAAACAGACCATAATTAATGTAAGAGATCATCAATTCAAGAGACATTCCCTCATGAAAAGAGAGTGTGCTGCAAGCCGTACTTCTTACGTAGACATGAGAGTCGGATCGCAGAGTGCTAAACAAAACAAGAAGTTTTTCAAATTCTTGGTACCTTTGTTGAATCCCGCCCCCCAAATTTTCAGGCTATCCCAAAAAGGACCACATGTTCGACAGCCGTCCACATGAAACGCGGGCCATCACCCAGCCAAGGCTCCCGATCGACTTCACGAGGTTATCGCCCCATAGATTTTTCGTACTGATGGGTCTGTCCATAATGGAAGAATCGAAAGGGTCTTGAGCCGCAAGGGTAATGTACAAGGACCTGTAGGGATCCATTCCTCTTTCCCACCAGTAAGTGTGTGGGCCCGGGCTTGTACAGCATCGCCCCGCAGAGAGGCTGCAACTCAGGAACAACATAGCTTGAGCACATCTGCCCAGAGCTTGCCCGGCAAGATCAGGTCAAATGGGAGCCTATATACCTACAAGATTCTCCATATAAGATTCTCCAGGGGGACACCTGGAAAACCCAAAGTCCTGTATGTCCCTAATTCCTCACATCCCCCGCCGTTTAGAAGTAGAGGCGATGCACCTCATCTGACCAGGGACCTGTGGCAGCTCCTGGCACGTTTGTCTGGCTGGAGGTGTCTCAAAATCAGGGCGCCGATAAATTTAGGGAATAGGGTCAGGGTTTGGATGGGGTTCGGGTTTCAAGGTTTGGGGTTCAGGGACAAACGTCACAATAGGATTATGGGTATGGGGCAATTGCCACCGAATCACAGCGTGTGGCCTCAGGAAACTTTGACAGGTCTGAGGTTTTTATTTAAGCTTGTGGCTCCTGTTTGGAACACTTATCTCTGCACATAGAAATTATAGCTTCATGTTCCGTATCGGGATTTTGTATACCGAGATGTCAGGTCTTTTTCCACCACTGACCCAAGCTCTCATCTGGGGATTGATACTGATGGGTCCCTGGCTGCCAACTTAAGTTACCTAACCCTGGAGGATTGCTGTTCTTCGGCGGATCAGGCACGTCCTTGAGATCGTCTGGGATTACAATCAGCACTTGGGATAAGGGGATTCCCAAATTTAGGATTCCCTTTTCTGGCGAGGTCCCTTTAACAAGGGCTTCACATGGTTTGGAGTCTAAATTTGGGCCCCCCATTTGCGGAAGCACCTGCTTAGGTTTAGGCATAGAGCATCACCCACGAGTACAGCAGGGACATCCTGGTATTACATCCTGGTACTGTGAGAGGGTTAAGGCGGTCCGTTTACGTTTACTTGAAACTGTTGAGGTACGCTTACAGATTACAAACTTAAATCTGCATTGGGTTTAGACATTCAAGACTCTATCTCTAACAGTGAATTTCAGAACGACAACCCAGTTTCGAGCTTACAGCTATCTACAGAACCCGATACTCGCTGCTTGAGTAGGTCATTCAGAAATATACCTTGCGTCTTCACATGATTTAACGTCAATTCCCTAACCCTACATCCTATGTCTAAATCCGAAAACCTACGGCTGTGAGGTGTGTTCCTTAGTTCAAGAGGTCTTGCACCATCTTTTGGGCTTTTTGAGAACTACCCATGTCAGAAAAGGCCCCCCAACCTGGGTCGGCGAGGTTCCCACCCAGCTGCCTGGGCGAAGTCCAGGTAGGGTGAAATAGCGGGGTGGAAGGTTTTGTGTTCAGGATTTAAGGTTTAAGGTTCAGGGTTTAGGGCCTAGGGTTTAGAATGCGGGAGTGAATATTGGAACCACTGAAGAGGATTATCCAGGAATTCTTGTAAGGATCCACTTATGCTCTTCCATGGTAAGGCAACATGGTCCACACTGCACGACCCAAATCCAGAAAAATCGTCTACGGTCGGGTTTCGGGGTCTGAGGTTTAGGATTCAGGGTTTGAGACAGAGACTTTAGGATTTGGGGCTTGGGATTCAAGATCTAAGGTTTTGCATCTGGGGCTGAAGATGCAAGATTTAAAATGTAGGGTTTCGGAGCCTGGGGTTCCATGTATTCTGAAATCAGAATCTGACCCCTACTCGAAGGTCCACGGGTAATGCATGAGGCTGAATAGTTCCCAAGATCATTCCCTTATCAGCCTTTAATTAGGACACCAGAATAGGACCAGAAGCCCTATACTACTCGAAAAAGTCCAGACAGGCCTCATTTTGAGCTCCCACATGACAGTCAGACGCGTAGGATGTAGTGAAGTAACCGTCGAGCTGTAGGGGTTCACATGAGCTGCGTTTATTGTAGTTGAACCATGTAAGAAGATATTCTGAGAATGCAGCACGCCCAAATAAAAATTTCCATCTTTCTTGCTCTATAGCGGAAAGTATCCCAATAGATGCACTCCTCACATGAATTTTGCATCTGGAGCTGCGGCTACTGAAAAAAACATTTCTGGATGGTTCCCGTCTTTCATGTAGTACACACCCCCATGCATCTCACTCCAAAAACACAACACACACCCTCAACCCGAATCCCTTAATCCCAAACCCTGGACCCTAGACCCAAACAACCATAGGACCCTGAACTTGGCCCCCCGGCTTCCCATTCAAGCCGTGATGATAGTCCCCATTCAGGTAGGGGCTCCCGAAACATTCAGCCATGGTTGCCTGCGTGGGTTTATTAGGGTGTAAGGCTTTCAGGGCTTCGGGGGTTTGAGTTTTAGGGCTTCCTTTCAAAGACCTTGGGGTTGAGGACCTCAAGCAGACTCACACATAGCGATGGGAAGGAGGAGATGGCTTTGTTGAAGGACTAGCGAAAAAGAAAATAGAAGCTACTGACTAGATGTAGGCTTTAGGGTTTAAAGTATGGGGCTTTAAGGGCGAGTTGGGGAGTGCCCTGCATCTACATAGCCTGAGCACATACCAATATCGTTTGAGGGCCACTTGGTCATTTGAGGTACCCTGTATGAGGAATTTACGACCATAACATTTGTGATAATTCAGCTGTTGATCCAGCCTCAAGCTCTCGCCGGTGCAGTGCAAGTAGATCCCGCACAGCTTCCTCTTGCCGATCAGTTCAGGGCACGGGAACCCACCATGATAAGAGGCTTGCCACGATCCCTATAATCAGGCACCAATCGGATGGTAAACATAGGGTCGGAAGTTATGGGGGTTAAGGTTACCAGAATCCTTTAATTTCAGACTTGTGATGTAAGGCAAGAATTTTTTCTAAAAGTTTGCCTACCCAGCGCAGGCCTAGTGGGCCGAAGCCCAGAACATCAAGCAAAGACTGAAACCCAGCCTCACTCTAGTAACCAAGACCTGCTTAAAGAGGTTTAGGTATTGAGCACACGGCTACCCTAGGCAAGATCACATCCCTGCGTCAGGTCCTCCTGGTCCCTTATCATCAAGCACAGCCGGTCCCTGGCTGAAGTGCCTGAGACAGCGTGAACTCCGGTCAAGCAACCACAAGACTCATCCAACAGCCCGCCTAAATTCAAAAAGTGCAAGCGTTAACTCTGAGGCATCTGAAGCAGAACTTGGATAACCTCTGGGGTCTTTGAGCGCAGCAACGCCCAACATCCCAAAGCGCTGCAAGCCAAAGAGCTCTCTTGGCCAAGTCCAGCATCTTCCAGGGGCTCCATCGCTTCAAGGGGCGCTCTTCGGGCGCTCTTGCGCTCTGTTGCTTTGTTGAAGAAATTTATCCTCTTGGTTCGAGCGGGGCATGGAGCACAAAAGTTCAGGAGCGCTAATTCAAATATTTCTTTGATGCCTTAAACAAGAGAAAGTTCTGCAGCTTCACTGTCTCACCTTTTCATGCTACTCACGTGGAGAAAGCGCTCCGGTGCAGAGACTGCAGCAGCTGCGGCACAGATCCAGCTGACAAGGTGTGTTTTGTTGTCTGCCCTCCGCAGTAGCACATCGCTGCAGGATCAGAACAGGGTTTTGTGGCATGATATACTAGATGAGACTATGATAATATTAGGATCGTCGGAGGATAATATTGGTGACGATTATGCTTGCGCAGTAGGCAAATGCCTTTTTTGCTATCGCCATGCGCGCTCCGGAGCGCGCATTGGC
>CAJNIZ010002438.1:11890-26171 GCA_905231905.1 Symbiodinium pilosum
GGTGTAGGGTCGAAGCCCACGCATCAAAACAATACTTTCCAGATTGTTGTACTCCCCAAGAAATAAGCAATAAGCTTTTTTTTGCTTCAGCAATGTCTTTTTGATGCTTATAAAGTTTTTTGATGCTTATAAAGTTTTTTTTGATGCTGATACAGTCTTTTTTTCTAAGCCCTATCCCTCCTAAAAGTCCTCAAACCTGCAATGACGAAGAAAGTCCGTGATGCGTGGCAAAAACACCCAAGCCGTTGTGGGCTGGTGGCTCGAGGTGGCCAGCTTACATTCAAAGATTTGCGTGTATAACCGCTCCCTTAACACAGCTTCTGTACATGGCCATCTTACGCGCAAGGGGGATTTCAAAACAAGGCGGTCCTTTCTTGGAGTCCCCCGAGTAAGGATTTTCGCACATTGGGTCTACATTGGGGCTTCCTGTTTACCGGAACCGGTTACCACCCACCGCTAACCCTGACCCTTCATCCTTTCCTAATCATCCTAATATGGAGGTAACTTTATCTTAACTTTATCTAAGCTTCTTAACAGCAACCACAGGGGAGTCTCGCAACTACTCCTCTTTCTGCCGAAGCCCTAGTATTCTCACCGAAAGGCAACCTCAAGAGGGATGTTCGGCTTTTGAAACATCCATTGCCAGTCTTCACTTTACACTGGCAGTGGCCAGAATAACAACAGCAACACTGGGTTGGCCACAAGAACGCTTTGAAAAATATTAGTATGTAGGGTCCCTTATTAAAGCCATTAGGGAAAATATTAAATATCCCAGGGGCCTATCCAGAACAGTTGCCCAAAGCGGAAAAAGGCTGACAGCATCAGCCGAGGTGCGCGAAGACACCTTGCTCCGCTCTGCAAAGGACTCCTGCCAAGCTTGTTGAGCTTTGGCGTGGACATGCAGGTTGGGTCACAGATTTATTTCGTCAGTTTAGGGTTTAAGATTTAGGACGAATAGCCGACAGTGGTCCTTGGGATTTCTGCACAAAGTACTCTAAGACAATGCCTCACCAGTGGGTATTTGGAACTTGGCGGATTAGGCGAGAGCGTGATGGGATCATATGCGTGACCACGCTCCATGCAACCACCATATGGCGGCTTCAAAAGAACAGGGGTCCCCTTTTTGGGAAGCCCTATGATATTGACTTTTGGGGTATTTGGGCATACAAGGGGTCAATTATTTCTGCACTCCGCTACCCCCCCCCCCCACCCTAAACCTGAAACCCGTATGAGCCATAGCCTAAACTCCTAGTAGCCCTCTTAGTAACCCCTATAATACCTCTCTGTAAAATCAATAGAACCACCCTTTAAGGAGTTTAGACTCATAACCAGAACATAACCACAATATAACCCTATCTTATCCCAATGTAACCCCAATTTAACCCTACCTTATCCCAATGTAACCCCAATGTAACCCTATATTATCCCAACGTAACCCCCATATAGCCCTATATTATAGTTTCAGACTCTAGCTCAAAATAAACCCCGTCCAAGCCCAACCTTTAAATTTAGCGCCTCCCTAAACCCTTTTTTGCATCCGGGCCCTGTGCCTCCCTAAACCCTAAACCCCTAAACCTCTAAAACCCTAAACCCCTAAACCCCGCCTGGAGCTGCTCATCGCACTCGTGCAGCTTGGCGATGAGCTCCTTGGCTTCCTCGGCCAGCCTCGGGCTTCGCGCGGTTTTAGGGTTTGGGGGTTTAGGGCTTAGGGGTTTAGGGGTTTAGGGGTTTAGGGCTTAGGGGTTTAGGGTTTTAGGGCTTAGGGGTTTGGGGTTTAGGGGTGTAGGGTTTGGGGTTTGGGGGTTTAGGGTTTAGGGGTTTAGGGTTAAGGGCTTTTTGGTTACAATGCAACAACGGCATAGGGTGTTATAGGGATATAGAGGGTTACAGAGGGTTATAGGGCTTAGGCTCGAGGGTTAGACAACGCAACCTCGTACGCCATGGACTTTCTGAGGCCCTCCTCAGCTTTTAGCCCCAAAATCCCACATCCCAAGATATATGTCGCACACCCACACCCGACACCCAAAGCTCTAAACCGAACAGACAAGTTCGGGTGACGGATTGGTGCTCTCTGGTGCATCCTCCGAAGTGGCAGGTACGCCCTCCGTACCCTGAGTTGCAGCAAAGTTGTCTGCCTGCACTGGCATCGGGATTTAGGAGACAGGCATAAGCCTGGGGCTCCTAATTAAGGAATGCAGGCTTTGGGGCCCGATGTAGGTGTTATCTGTAAACTTGGAGCCCAGAGTAAGTAAGGCAGTTGAGAAAATTCAGATGCGGGATGTAGGAGGGTAGCCCCGGGAAAAACATACAGGCATTGGCATTGGGGGCTCTGGCGACGGTTGCAGTTTGGCTCCAAAATTTCCATTACCCCTATAGAACCCCAATATACCGCGAATTTTATCCCTATATAATCCTATATGATCTAGTAGTTTCCATTTTCCTTTCCATTGTCCCTATATAGCCGCAATATAACCCTAATATTACCCCTATGTAACCCTACATAATCTAGTAGTTTCCATTTTCTGTTCCATTATCCCTATATATCCGCCACATGCCCCAACCAATAGGTAGACTTATCAGTATCCACGGATTCCTAAGCTAACCCCCCCCTGTGCTACAGGCCCCGTGACTTTACCTTAATGGGCCCTCATTATAGTCCCCCTTTAAGTAGATAGAGTATGGGGTGTATGGGGATCTTATTATAATCTACCCAAACCCATATTCTCTCTACTGAAGGGGGACTATATCTTTGAATAGCTAAGAACTCAGGGGGAACCTAGCTCAGGCAAACGGCAGGTGAGGGCTTCCGGCTTCAGCAAATCAACCCTGACTGCTGGCACCAGAATTCCACAAGTGCGCGTGCCAATCGGCACACGCTGGGGTCACCACCACAAGTGGTGACTCTAAGATGAAATGGTCGCTGTGAACATGGTGATCTTCGTGAAGCCAGAACCCTCGCCCGCCTCACCAGCAATTTCTGGCGTCTCCCCGTGGCATTTTGCCTTGCATGAAAGTTGAGCTGCAATTCACTCCCTGTCTTGAAATGGAAGCTAGCTACTCGTCTGTGTGATTCATGCTGCACAAAAGTGAGACCAATTTCATGACGTGTGCCGGTGCACCGGTTTTGGATCTAAGGCCCCCATAGTACGTACTGTTCCTGGATCAGGTGGGCATATTGGCTAACATAAGCCCTAATGCAGCCCCATTTCCACTTTTCCGCTTGATGTTCCATGCTAGGGGCTGGGGTAGCCGAACTCCCCTTATTCTGACACCGAAGCCCTCAACCCTAAACTTTCTGGCAGCCCTAAGAGGCTCCCCCGCACTGGCCCAAATCTAACCCTGATATGAGCAAATACAGTTGTCAAGGGCCCCTTCAAAGGATAGGGTATCAGGGTGTAGGGTTTCGGGGTTCAGGGTTGAGGGTTTTGGGTTCTTAAATCCAGGGCTAGATCCCTGGGGGTACAAGCCTGACAAAATCCTTGAAGCCTGGGCCAAGTGAAGCCCAGCGGCTAATAGGCTTCGCCTACGCTTTTCTTGCCAGCGGCCCACAGTCTTTCGGAGGGCGATGTTCTCCTGTGGCCGGGCCTATACTTACTGTTTTTTAATAGGAAAAATGGAATGCACACCCTATAAAATTCCTATATACTATATTCCCTTATCCCCTGCTAATACTAAGAACCACTAAAGAATAACCAGTAAGGATAGGTTTAGGGTTTTTCCCCTCCCGCTTGGCTACGAGGTTTATTTTCGGACCCTCGTCCATCGGCGGCTGTGAGGTGTAGGGTTTAGGATTTTGGGAAACACAGCGCAATGCGGGCACGGTCACCTCAGGATCCGCTGTTGCCGGGCTGACTGCAGGCAGGGTTTCCGGTCATCCGTACTAGCCATTGACCATGCTGAGGTTGCTTGGGTTAAGGTAGACGGCCCGGTGGTCTGCAGATGCTGTTCTACTGCAGGTAAGAGTAGAAATTACATACAAGAAGTTGTTCAAGCTCCTATTGTAGGCTGGCTGAGGAACAGCGGCTTAGGATTCAAGGATCGGGGCTGAAGTCCCCGCCTCTGGAATCTCAGCTTAGGGCTCTGTGGGTACTGTAGAAAGCTGGATTCTTGACCGCATAAAAATCCTAGATTCCTTGTAAAATTCCTCAGGCAAAGCTCAATGATATTGTTCACTATTCGTGCCCCTGTGGTACGTACTGTGAATTCCATTTGACATGTTGCCTGTGACTCTCACACTGACTACCTCACATTTCTTCATTCCCCACTAAGAACCAACAAGTTAGTTTAAAGCCCGAACCCCAAACCAACACAAAATTCAAGCTTGGATCGACCTCGGCCTGGTCGAAATCCTGCCTCTCAGCCTGTACTCATGCCAAAACGCTCCTGCGTAATTCCTTCCAAGGTATTGTATGGCTTTAGCAAATCCACTACCCGAAAAAAAATACCACTCTGGGAAATTATACGATATACTCAGACATCGCCCTGAACCCGAAACCCTAAACATCGGACTATGAGAACCCTTCAAAGGTGACCCTGAGATCGCCTTTGCAATCTCCATGTGTTGCTACGTCCCCAAGTGACGCCCAATTTTCCTACTGCAAGTGCTTAAGGCGGAATGGATACAGGTACCATCATAGGAGATTATATAGGGATTCTTATAGGGGTCCACTCCCTAAACCCTAAACCTTATTATCGTAAAGATCCACTCCCTAAGCACCAGTAGGTTTTGAGAGACTCGCGCATCACCTTCCTGCCTGGACCAAAATCTCCCCATGCGCTTTTTGCCGTTCCAGCTGCTCCGTCCTGTGTTAGCCGAGTTTAAGGTTTAGGGTTTAGAGTTTAGGCTTCAGGGTTGAGGGTTTAGAGTTTAGGGTCTAGAGTTTCGGGTTTGCGGTTTGGGGTTTAGGATTCTCAGCAAGCCTTATGCTGTAGGCACATTAACGAATACCAAACATCACATTGAAGCCTTGAGGTTTGAGGTACCCAAGACGAAAAGGAATCTGGGATCATCAGATTGGCGGTGATCATTTTGGTCTCTACATTACGGCTTTTCGTTCCCATCACATAGTTTGCTCCGTGTCTCCCCCTCGACCGAAGAATCCCTAGACTCATCACCTTATGGGTGTTGAAGGGAAAGTGGGGAACGGATCCCTATAATGGGGAACGGATCCCTCTAATTACGTAAACCCCAAACCCTAAATCCTCGACCCTAAACCCTCGCCAGCAACATCAACCCCAATTCAGCCTTATGGTAGCTTCCTGCCCCTTCCCAACCTTCCCCCATCAGCAAGATTTTCTCCATACATCCCTATGGACACAGGATACAACCTCTATGTAAACACATATGATTATTGCTTATTTGGGGACTTGGTGCACCAGTAAGTCCACACCGAGATTCAGGATGGCTTCCCGGTTCTCAAGCAAGGGCACCTTCCAAATTGAGATGCGAAATCTAGAGTTTTTAGGTGTTGGGGTTTAGGATTTAAGTTTTGAGCTCAGGATTTTTGGTACTTAAGGGTGAGTGGAAACGAACTTGCAAGACACCATAGGGTCCAGGGTTTAGGAAAGAACAATCGTCATCGTCGGACTTTTTCGGGAGCTTCCAAAATCTCCAGTTTTTGCAAGTTGTCTACCCCATCCACCGTCGAGATAAACCCTAAACCCCTGACCCTAAACCCTAAACCCTAATCCCAATGGTGTTCAGAGGACAAGCCAAAATTCTGCCAAGAATGCTCAAATTAAGAGCGGACCTCTCGCGCCTGCGGCTGTCCGTAGGGCATAAGGTTTAGGATTTAAGGATTAGGGCCTAGGGTTTGGCGTTTAGGGTTTAGGGCTGAGGGTATGGCAGCTCCTAGTTCCTGCCCACTAGTTCTTAAAAATATCAGCTTCCATCTGATTCCATCTGCTCTTCCATTCCGCTATTCCCTATTACAAGTAACAGCCAGCCAGAAGAACCCGATCAAGACTTCTTTTTCAACCTCTTTTGCACGAATCTGCGCGACTCATATGGAAAGAAATCTAAACTCTTAGTATCCCCCTTAACAACCCCTAAAATTCTCACCTATAAGTCTATAAGATATCCTATAGACACCGCTTGCAGGAGTTTATAAACTTAGCTCATATAGAGGGATGCAACGGTGGATTGCTCCATTGAATTGGTTACGATTTGGGTTCAGGGTTTAGAGTTTAGGGTCCAGGGTCTGCGGTTTAGGGCTTACGCTCTGCCCAAGTAACTCAAGAACGGAGAAGCCGCAGAACACAAACTACGTAGTATCGCCCATGACTGAACCCAGCCAGTGGATGGGACCTATTGATCACATGAGCTATAGTCTAACTCCTAGTATTCCCCTTAATAAGCCCCATCATACTAATCGACTTACTCCCCAAGATAACTAGAATGGCCCCTAGATAACTAGAATGGGGATCACACGGAAGGCTGTAGGGACAAGACCCCGTGTACAAAACCAATAATGCGTGCTTGCTGGGCTCTCCTCGTCCTGAGCACCATGCTGTAGACACAACACCACAATGAACCTCCAACCGCCCAGACCCCGGAACCGCTAAACTCAAGAACCTACACCCCTGAACCTCCAGAACCCCTAAACTCTAAAAAGCGAGTTCCTTAACTCCAAACTCCTAAACATCCAAATCCGTGAGCTCTAAACCACCACAGTAAGCCCTGAAATCAGGGGGGCTCAAAAGGTGGGCTGAAGGTAGGTGGGCTAGAGGATGTCTATCGTAGCCTCCATGACATTGGGGCTCATTTCCTGCACCCCACCTTCCTTTGGCCTCACCTTTCGAGCCCTAAACTCCAAACCGAGGTACCTCCCTGCGGATCGCTTGTATCTCCTGGGAAACATCAGATGCCTGCGCCTCTGCCTTGCAGGTTTTGGTTGCAAGTGCCAAGCTTTTGGGTCTGACATTTAGGGTTTCCTCCCTTTTTTGGAGGCTCCTTTTTCTGCCCAGTGAATCCAATCCTTATTTCGGGTTTAGGGTTTAGAGTTGATACCCTGAACCCCTAGTATCCAAAAATGCAGGTTTAAGATGCCTGGTCTGCCGTTTATGGTTTACGGTGGCAGGTTGGCAGATCGTGTGGTTGAGGGATTTGAGGCGGGTTTCGGGGGTTGAAGTGCTTAGGGCTTTGTAGAAGTTAAGGTTTAAGGGTTTCAGGCTTTGTGGGGTTAAGGGTTTCCTAGGGTCTAGGGACTTCATGGTGTATGGGGTTTAGGATTCAAGGTTTCCAATGCGCTTTAGAAGGCTTAGGGTGTAAAGAGTATACCATAACTGTACATAGGTTTTGGGGGCACGTTATACTACAGTGACATGGGCGGCATAAAAAAAAAAAAAAGATACAGTACCTTGCACTTTCCCCTAGTATAATGGGATGTATCGTATAATACAGTACGGACCATGATTATGGTGGGAGGGTATCACAAGGACTGTTGAGTATACTGTGGTATATGTTTGGTCCGGTCATTCCCTCTGGCCATAGCTGTTGCCCACCCTAGACCTGCAATCCTCTTAGCCCAAAACCCTAAACCCTAAACCACAACAGGCTATAGGATTCCCCTACAGAAGACCCTTTAAGGACAGCTACTGTCAGGGTACCTGGAGCAACCCAGGCCCTTATTAACAAAGAGAAAAGGCGCCAAGAGATAGGGTTTAGGATTTAAGGTTTATGGTTCAGTGTTTAGGGTGCATTGGCTACGGGAGGCTTAGGGATTCGGTGGTATTGGCATCGGCCCCTGAACCCTAAAGCTTAAACCCTTTTGAGCAACGGGCTTTGATGACCGCCGGCAGCCTTTAACCCTAAACCCTAAACGTTAAAACCTAAAACTTGACCCGTAAACCCTAAACTTTAAACCCTGGAAATTTAAGGTTCTTGGCATCCTTGGGTATGGTAATTAACGGCCTGTACTTGGAGGGTCAGGCGGACTCAATGAGTGGGTAGGGCTTCAACCCCACGGACTTTTGATGACAGGTAAGGTGTAGGGTTTAGGGTTTAGGGTTTAGGATTTAGGGTTTAGGGTTTAGGGTTTAGGGTTCAAGGTTTAGGGTCGGGGGGACTTAATACGTGGGTTAATAATGGGGATAACTAGGGTTATTATGTGGGTTATAGGGGTTATTAACCTACTTGCTAAGCCCCCCTGACCCTCCAAGTGAATATCTGTTGTACCGGTAGAAGGGGTTTCAGGTTGAGGTGTGGGGTCTTGATATGGGTTTGGGCTTTATAGAGTTTGTATGTTTGGGGTCTAGGGAGTTTGTGTAATATCTAGAGTTTAGGATGGAGGGAATTGGTAATGTTTAGGATCTAGCAAATTTATAGAATGTTTTGGGTTTCAGATTTACAGAATCTACAGTCTTCAGGATTTAGGGATGCACGTAAGGGTTAGGGTTAGGGTTTTGGGAATTCACAAAAGGCTTAGGATTTCGGGTTTAAGGCATTTATATGAGGATTAAGATTCAGGGCTGAGGGAATTTAAATAGGGGTTAGGTTCAGGCTTTTGTCAGGTTTGGGCTTCTGCCCCTGGTGGACGTACAGAGCGACGTACAGAGCAAGTCGAATAGGAATCTTGGAGGGATCCCTGACTTTTTTAGGTGGATCCCCCACCCAGCAATAGGAGGGTTCAGTAATGCGGACTTATCAAGGTCCTCTTACATTCAGGTTACACCACTTTTGCAGGGTAGGGAAACCACCCCATTTATGCCCCTTCTGCCGCTGGCAATCCGCCAGGGACCAAGGAATCAAGTAACTGCCAGCAAGTCTGAGCAACTGGTATTTTGCCGCTGCTGTCGCTATGAAGCGGCCCTTATTACTTTGAATGTAGCTGCCCACCCCAAGTCTGAAGATCCGAAAACGGCACGCCTTCTCCAGCTTCTGTTGGTAGATCCTTGGTCACTTCTTCCCAACAAGAACAGCAGCATGCATCCAAGAACAAACCATGTCCACATGATACCAAAACAGAACAGTGGGAAGGTTTCCCACCATGGGCCATGCCTTGACAATTCCATTGAGAAAGGAAGGTGGCTAGTGACGTCTATGCCTCGGAGCTATTTTCGGGCATGGTCATTACACTGGAGCCGTACGTACTAATGAGCGTTGCTCTTTATGCTGGATGGGCACTGATCACTACTCAATCTAAACCCTTAACCCATACCTAACAAAGAAAAAGAGGCAACCACTCTTGAACGCAGATTCGTTTGAGCTAAAAGCAGCTACTTGGTAACTTCACCTGCTTGCAGTGGACGGTCAAGTCCAGCGACGCTGTATCGGAAAGCCTTGTATTCACAAAATGGTCGAACATTTGTGAGGGTTCCGCACGTCTAAATATCCTGCATTCGAATCATTGCCGGTATTGCCCCCATCATGATGGTACCCATGTTGACCCCACCTCCTGAAGCACAAGCAACCAAGTAAAGTGTAAACGGACAACTCTTAAGACGGATCGAGCAACGCAACTTCATATGCTTAAGATCAATTGTTTGGGCATTTCTCCAATGAGGGCTTGAGCACGTCTCGTACATCACCCACATGCCGTTGAGTTTGGAGAAAAGACCTCCGAATGTTGAAGCCTCAGTATACAAGAAACCGTGAACAGGGGCGCGCAAGTCTGGGAAACCTCCACATGCCTTGCATCTGAATATTCTCACATTCAAGGTCAAAACTCTAAATGCAAACTTTACGACCCTTAAAACGACCCTACTAAGCACCCTATGACTGAGCCTCAGGATTTGGTGCGTTCTCCCTTTTCGATGCCTGAAGCACCCTGAAACCCTAAATCCAAAACTCCAAACCCCTCCGGAACTCAACTCCAGACCAATAAACACCATAAATCACACTCTCTAAGGCCTTAACCTTATGATTTAAAGCAGGAAGCTCAACTCTAGGCCAGGTAGCTCGAACCAGTTACTACTTATGAAGGGATTCCCCTGCAGAGCAACTATAAGAAGTTAGATTAAGACCCTAAACCCCAAACCCTAAACCCTAAACCATCCCAAACTGCCACTTTAAGCCCCAAGCCCCGATAAACCCTGTTGATCCTATGCTCTAAGCTCCTAAACCCCTAAACACAACACCCCGAAACCCCTAGAGCCTAAAACCCTAAACCCGTAAACTGTAGACCCTACACCCCCAAACCCTTTGTCCCCTGAACCCTGCAGCCCTAAACTCCCATAAAATCGCGACGTGAAGGCACTAGTAGTCCCTATATAACCCCTTATAGTAGTTTCCATTTTCTTTTCCATTCCTTCATTCCCAGCTAACCAACGGCCAGGTGAAGGCACTTCATCTCATGGATGGCATCGTCGCGTTCGTGCTGCGCACTCCGGAGCCTGGAGCCGCTCCCAAAGGTTTATAATCCCCTTAAATAGATAGAATAGAAGGTTTAGGGTTTAGGGTTATACTCCCCCTCAAGTAGATAGAATATGGCTGGGTCTTGGGTATATTAGAATAAGATCCCCATATACCCCATATACTATCTACTTAAGGGGGGCTATAGAGTTTGGGGCTTTGGGTTTAGGGATCATAGACTTCCTGGATCAGGGCTTGGGGCTTTGAATTTACATTTAAGGAGTAGGGTTTTGGCGTTAGGCCTTGGGGTTTGGGGCTTTGGGTTTAGGGTTTGGGCACGCGCATCGCTCCAAGCAGGGAAAAAGGACAACGACAACCCGTCGAGTTTAGGGTTTAGGGATTAGGGCTTTGGGTTTAGAGCTTTGGGTTTCGGGATTAGGGATTTGGGTCTCGGGTCCAGGGTTCAGCGCGGCAGAGACATCCTACAGCGGTTACTCTCGGCGTATGTAGGGTTCCAGGGGGGATGTTATCCCCCATAATGAAGAATGGAACGCAGAGAGCATGGAAATTGAAAGGAAACTGGGGTTCAGTTCATGTAGGGGTTTAGGGTTTAGGGTTCTGATGAGCAGAGAACGAAGGAATGCAAGACAAGCTGGAAACTACCCTAGCGTAGAATTGGGTTTTATATAGGGACTACGTTACTATAGGGGTCCATTTCCTTCATTCCCTTGCTAACCAGACATAACTTTGATCATAGGGCTGCTGATCATTTGGAATGAAGGAATGGAAAAGAGAATGAACGCTAAACCCTAAGCCCCCGCGCATAGTTATTTAGAGTTTGGGGGCCCCATTACCTACAAAAGGAAGGAAGGTTACTGCAGCAGACTTTGATCATAATTCCTGGCTTTTGTATTGGGATCGTACGTTGAGGTGTATGTCATGTTACTTATGCGGCTTTAGTTTCTGGAGCCGTGGAAGGAATGGAAAACACAATTAAGCTAGTATCTAGGGTTCAGGGTGCGTAAAGAATGGAAACCTGCATGGAACAGCAGATGGAAACGGACATTTGAACATCTTTTTGGTTTCATGATTCCTGGATAATTACAATGCTACTTATATCCGGGAATGACTTATGTCACGGCGAAAAAATATCTTCTTCGTGATGCTTGAACTAAGTCTGGCTTTGTTCCTCTTATGCATTACTATGCCCCGTATGTGGGGATATCGTATGTCAATATATTTATAACGTAAAGCTACTAATCACTCATTCCTGGGACCCAGGACCCTAAACCCTAAGCGGCTCATTACTCATTCCGAGGGGATTGGCTACATGCCCAAAGTCCTGCATGGCGTTCTTTTCACGAAGCAACTCTCGGAGTTAGATCAGCTGTGGAGCTACTCCAAAGCCCTACATAACTCCAGTTTCCGTTTGATTTCATGTCCCTAAACCCTTTTCCATTCGATTTTCCATTCTTCTGGGTTGGGGTTACCAAGCCTTCGTGGATGGAGGAAATCTTGCACCAACTTATATACCCTATACCTCATGGTTATTTTTGGGGGGGAATCCTAAGTGGTGGAAGATTTCCTCCATCCACCGTTAGATCAGCCGTGGAGCTTATCTGAAGTTTTCTTGAGCATGGAGTCGCGGCGTGAGCCGGTCTCCTGTAGTCCAGGACGAGTTGGGATTGAGGATTTATGGTATCTTAGGGTCACGTAACGGGGTTATATGGGGGGGGGCAATTATACAGAGTTTAGTTTTCAGGGTTAAGTAAGGAGTTAGGGAATACGTCTAGGCTCTTTTCTGAGTTGGTTTAGGACGTAGCGTCAAAGGCTTTAGGTTCATGAGGTGCGTAGTGGACTGCTTCTAGATTCGTAGCTCTAGCGTGCGACATGGGTTGTAACCTGGATAAAGGCAGGTAAAGCTCCACAAAAGCCTTCAAAGATGATAGGGGTGGGGAAGTCAGGCTCAAGATTTCAGGATTTAGCGTTTCGGGCTTCAGCATTTGTGATGTAGGATATGGAGATTCTGGCGCTTTCGGTTGGGGTTTCCAGCATCTGGCCGGAAGGCGCCAAAGGCTCGGTACTTTCTGCGTTGAGGCCTTGGATGTCGACTCTCGACTGAGAGGCTTTCCTGTCCGGGGTGGGGATCCTCTAAACGGATCATATAATCCCCCTTAAGTAGATAGAATATGGGGTATATGGAGATCTTATCAGAATATACCCAAAGTCATATTCTATCTACTTAAGGGGGACTATGATCATCCAGAAACATAATGTGCGGTGCATTTCGCAACTACCGAGCAAATCCATGTGGCTCACCTACACTGGCTCCGGTAACGGTACCCTAGGAACATTTGGGTGGTTGTCAAAATTATGGTCCCTTTTATGGTACCCTAAATATTAGGTGCCGTAAGAAAATAGGGATCCAAAAAGGGACCATAATTTTGACAACCACCCATATACACCCATATAGCTTCATTGTCATTGCAGTTTTGACCAGATACTACTTTCATCTCATTTCCATGGACCTCCATGTGCTGCTGGCTTGCTTGCTTGCCTCAAACACCAAAGCCTCGAAATCTGGGTGCATGCATAAGTAGTCAGTGCAAATGCACAGAGCTACAAGCATTGAAAGTTTTCTGAGTCAACAGCTGGCTGTTCAGGCTGCACCTGCCACAGTGAAAGTTAAGGGGCGTTTACTTCCTTAGGTTGTCAACTTAGACCAATCTCTCTTCAACAACTCTACTTGGAGGTCCATGGCATGTAGTCACTCAGGGTCATTGTACTTACAACCCATTTGGGGATAGCTACCTAGGATATCATTGGGATACAGGTCAATGAAAGGCCAACCCAACCGCTTTCTGCTTACGCTTTGCTTCCAAGATGGCTTGGAACCACAGTCGGAGCGATTCTGTAAGCGTCTGCTCCGCTCTTGGGTAGCCATCTTTCAGCTGTTTGGTGGGTCCAGTCAGGAAAGCTGCCAAGCCAAGCCAAGCTTGATATGGCCCATTTAACTCAATACGGTCCCCATCCCTCGTCTTCTCAGAAGTGGTCTGCATGAAGCTGTTGATCAGGATGCTTGCCGACTAAGGACCCGCCATCCCATTACAAGTCTTAAAGCTGCCCGCACCTTTACAAGTACGTGAGGTGCTTCGGGCAAAGCCGCACTAAAAGCTGCACAGTGCTGCACGCGCCCTTGGCTGAATCTGCACAATGCCATGGACTTTCTGGTGCTTTAGGAAGAGTGGGTGCGTTGATGCCTATAATCATCCATTTATACTGGTACCTATATTCACTCCCCCGCTCGCCCTGAAGCACGGGTAAGTGGAGCGAGCGGCCGCCAATACCAGGTGCTAACCTGGGCCGACCTAAACTCCACGGGCATGGCTACAAAAGGTTCAGAAACGGAGAACATTTGCCGCACAAATGGTAGTTTCCAAAATAGGGGGATTGCAG
The DNA here is from genome assembly GCA_905231905.1 of Symbiodinium pilosum. NCBI lineage: Eukaryota > Dinophyceae > Suessiales > Symbiodiniaceae > Symbiodinium > Symbiodinium pilosum. Next base: position 25,638 of record CAJNIZ010002438.1, read on the forward strand.
TGATTATAGACGCCAAGATACCATAATCCGCATTATAGGGACCCCGAAAGGGTACCCCTAAAATTGTGAAAGCCCCAAGTGTTCCCGGGACATTGTGTGATGAATGCTGAAGCCTAAGACCTAAGAGTCCCTGCGCAAGTGCGTGTGAAGCCATGCTTGAGGGACACGGCGTCCAACTTGGCGCAAAGCGGAAACTGCTTCCATTTCATTATCCATTTTCTTGTCCATTTCATTCTACATTGTTGGGGTAAGATCCCCTTTCTCCCTTGTGAGGGAGACGTGTGGACAAGCTAGGCCTCAGCACAGGGATAATCCCCCTTAAGTTGATAGAATAAGAGACGTATGAGGACCGTATGATAACATACCCAAAGCTGCCAAAGCCTTATTCTACCTACTTGAGGGGGACTATACCCTAAACCTTAAACCCTAAACCCTAAACCTTACACTCTATCTACTTAAGGGGGACTATACCCTAAACCCTAATCCCCAAACCCTAAACCCTACACTCTATCTACTTAAGGGGAACTATACGCC
>CAJNIZ010002440.1:0-26165 GCA_905231905.1 Symbiodinium pilosum
GTAAACACCATGAACCTTCAAGTACGGGTCAGCTTTTGAGTGTTGTGGTGAGGATACCAGACAGAGAAAGTTCGACGTCAAGAAAAGATGCGATGAGACTTCCAGCTTCACATCTAAGAGGGGGGCATCTTTCAATAATAGGGGTAAGAAACCCAAATTCCTAATTAGGAGACTCGTTATTGGGAGCTCTGAACAGCAACTCCCACGGCTATGACTTGGTTTTCGGTCTAGACCCAAGAACCCTCGTTCCCAAAACTCTGAATCGTCTGGAACCGTTTACGGAAAGCCTGTCAATGAGCTTCCATTACTAATTGTATCACCATACTATTGCTAGTGCGTTGCTACTGGACTTGATTACTGATTACTGCAGTATCCGGCAACGCTTCGCTGTGCTACTACAACATAACTACATCACTCCATTGCTAAACTATTACTTTGCAGTGTCGCCACATTACGTTGATTCTAGTGCCATAGTGATACTTTACCAGATTCACCACATTGTTCACATTCTCATGTTACCACATTGTTACACCTTCATCCTATCCTTTCTGTATTTCTGAACCCGTTACAATGGCGTGATGTTTCACTTATACCTCCACATCTTTCATTACATGAGACCTTTATTACTTAATCCCTCAACCCTACACCCTGAACCCGAATCGCTACACTCTAACCCCCAGTCTGAAACCCTAATCCTTAAACCCGAAACCCTAAACCCTATTCCTTAAACCCTAAACCCCAATCTAGTGATATCCTTCTAGCCTGAAAGCAAAGGATTGATGGCCGGGACACCTCGCAGATGGAGCTCGTGTTACTTGGACAGGTCCAGGATTCTCCCTAGACCCCAAACTTACTGGGGTTTCGCAGGGAATAAGAGAATACATTAGATGAGGATTATATAGGTATTAGACACCCCCCCCCCCAGTTTCCATTTGATTTTCAACTTTCTTCTCGATTTGATTCTCCGTTAGTGGGGGTAACAGCCCCCTAAATCCTATATAGCCCCTATAGGGGAAACCTTAAACCGCGAGATTCCGAAAGCCCCAGAGTTTACGGTTTGCAGTTCAGGCTGTGGGAGGTAAGAGTTGGTCTTGGGTTTAGGTTCTGGGGTTTTGTGTTTAGGGATAGGGTTCTGGTTTGTTTAATGGTAAGCTCCTGGCCGAGATGTGCCCAATGTCAGCACACATTTGCAGCAGTACTATTTGTTAGATGCACGGGCGCTGTACCAATCTTGGCCAACACCCTTTAGCCGCTCGCGGAGCTGTTGCCGTAAAGGCCAAACGCCCAAGATGGGGGGCAGGGGATCCAAACAACTTAAATCTAACACAATACTTAAACCTTCCTCAACTCTAAGCCCAACAACTCCTAACAGTCAAAGCACCCGCACCCCACAATACTGTTGATACTAGAAATCCTGCCTGATCTTGGTATACTGCAGCAGCATAACTCCCAAGACACAGGTATGCTCATAGGGGGCAGAGGCTCGCACACCCAGCTGTGCAGGCAAAGCTTAACATGGGCCTGGAGGCTTGATTGCCGCCGCTTTCTGCCTAGCATCATGGTTAATTACAGGGTATGACATACGGAATACTTCCCACGTCAACAGGGGGCTGGATATAAACCCTCAGGTGTGAGTGGACTGAGCTGTGCTGTGCCTCAAGAAACTCTCCGAACCCCTTTGTAACTCTATATGCAACCCAGCTTGCACTTATGCGCATGGCTGTGGCTTTGCGGATGTGACTTTGTCCCTCAGGCACAAAAGCGGCTGATGTTGGAACCTCTGCAACCGGTACCTACGCAGGGCTCCAACGTTATTTGGGTTTGCCTTCTGGCTTCCCCATGAAGTTGCCACAGCCCCAAAACCTCCTCCTTGAACACAAAGTCGTGAATGTATCAATGCAAGGTTCGATGTGCTGAAGAACTCCCCTTTCCTCATGGAGCCCTGGCCATGACTATGGTTTCCTAAGAACTAGGACCTAGGAGTTGGGTCCAGGGTTTGGGGTGGAATCCTGAGTCCAAAGGCGGACCTAAAATGTGATGCAAAATGCTGACAGTCATGACTCCTCAATCTCTCTATATACTCGGTGGTCATATGTGGGGGCATGTGCCGCTGGAACATCAGGATCCGCATCCCCTAGGCCCGAGACATAGAAGGCAACATGTATATAGCATTGTCTCAGTACTGCGTCCCAACATTTACTGGCCTGAGCGCATCCCATTCAAGACTCAAGTATAACAACCTCTGCGCGAAAAGCAGCGTCAAGCGTTTGGGATGTTTTTCTCCCAACTCTTGAAGCCTCAGGTCAAAACCTTTTTGATTCACGAGCACTTTGGTTTCACGAGTGTCCTTGACAATGTGCACCGCACAGCAAGGCTGTGGTCTAAGGTGCCCTTAGCTACCAGCGGCGGCGCAGCAAGCTGGATAATGCTGGGGGTCTTTTGGAGTCATATGCAGACAATCGTTTTTGGCGGGGAGAAGAGCTTCAGCCTAAGGCAACTGCAGGAGGAGAGTTATCACGCCTAGGGAGTTCAATGTAGCCTTATATACCCCTTCAGAGGTCCTCAAGTCCAGATATGGTAGTTTCCAGGACTAGGGAGACCCCAATATAGACTCCAAAGTATGATAATCCTTATCCTTATTATTGGGACCCCAACAAGGTATCCTTACTTCTGGGAAACCCCCATATTATCCTAACTCAGGAGTTCTACCTACACGAAGTCGCGTTCCCCGCGGTGCTTCGGCATGCCGACGCAAAGCTATCGGCAAATGGCCAGGATTTGGGTGGCGAGGCCTGGGGCGCCAGGGGCTGACATCATGACATGGCTTCTATCAAGGGATAATGGAAAAGAAAATGAGACCTACCATTCAGGGTATAATATAGAGATTATAATATATGGGGATTATATAGGGTTTCGGGTTTAGGGGAAAGCTATGGGTCCCCCGTCTTCGTAAGGATGCTTTAGTAGGGGTGCCCTTGTTCCAACTACCCTACTAGTGCTGTTGCGATTACTACTGACCTTTCTATTGCTAGGCTCAATGCAAGTAGCATTACGCAATTACACTGGCGATGACATTTGCTATTATCATTGTTATTTCAAAAGTTTAACTTACAGTTACGATTAGGATTGCTAATCCTCAGAGGCTACTATCCAAGAAGCATCTTTTTCGTCCAGGGGCATCGGGACTAAGATCTCACCGACCGGTCAAACTCAAGGCATCAAGAGGGAAGTGTACTAGCGCTTGTGAGGGCTTGTGCGTGCTGGAGCGGCATTTTGTGGACAGTGGGGTGGGATAGGATGATAGGATGCAGGGTCAAGGGGTTAGAGCCTGTTTGCGGATGGCTTGGTGACCTTGTGAAAACAGCTTGTAAATCTCCCTTTTCCCCTACTGCCATCTTCACGAAACTTCAATACCCACACATCCAGGTACTTGTAACCCCACAGCTGTGACACTCGAGTAATGGGTACATGGGTTGGGAGGGGTTTGATTATGGGAAAAGGGGAGGCTTATCATCACAGCTATTGAATAAGAACTTATGCTAACCCTACAAGAGTCATGTGACGGTTATGGGGCCCCAATTTCGGACGTTGAGGCAACCATAACCCTCTTCTTACGTAATAAACCCCCTATATAACCTCAGCTTGCATCTCATGTTCCATATGTTGTTCCGTCTGATTCTCCATTCTTGGAGTAATACCCCTAAACCCTAAACCCAAGCCCTCAATAGCAGCATCCGTTTTCTTATGAACTCCCCTATACTTTCTACAATCACTCTTTGGGAGATATAGATGCCTAAGCTAACACCCTTAGCCTAAAGAATGCCAAAGCCTCTATCCTAGAGTTGGGAGCAATTGAACAGGATTGGGGGTTTAGGGTGTATGATTTAAGCTTCTACTGTTTAAATTACAGGGTACCAGCTATGCATCCAAGTGCCTAACTGTTCACATTACCAATCCTTGTTGTTGGCGGCGTTTGGCACGTCTAGGGTCAAGGTTTAGGCTACTGAGCCCTCCCAATGCGAGGTGCGCCAAGACCCAAAAAGCCGTAAACCCAAGAGCCGCGCTGGTTTTACAAAGCTAGTTTTCCCAATGAAAGCGTTTCATCCAGAATGTGAACCTTCCAAAATCTAGAGCCCTAGGCGTTGAGTGCCAGACCGTAAACCTTGATGCCTAAAGCGTTTGAACGTCAGGGTCTAGGTACTGGAAACCCTGAACACAAGCACCAACACATAATTCAGCCGGACAGGTTCTTTGCTCCAGCCGTCTGGGATTCAGCGGAACGCCCAACGACCTCCTCCCCCGAGCTCTAGGCCGCTCCACGGCGATGAGCTTTCGTTTTAAGGGCTCAGGATTTCGGGCTCAGGGTTTGGGATAGGCTGTAGTGTTTAGCTTTTTTGTGTTCAAGTTTTTTTTTCTTCGGATTTAGGGTATATGGCTTATACGGCTTAGGTTGGGGGGTGCACGACTTGGCGGTGCATGGGGGAGAGGAGTCTTCCAAATGAGGGCTTGGGGCTTAGGGATTTGAATGTTCAACAGAAACCTTTTTTTTTGAGCAGCGCTGCGGATAGATGGGGGTGATACAAGGATTCTGAAGGTCCGTGTCAAGCCCAGGTCTTGCGCACAGTTTGCTAGATGGCGGACGGCGCATGACAAACAAGTGTCAGACATCTGATAGGCGTAACTTTGAGAAATGCTCATTGGACTTTGGGGTCTTAGGGGTGGGGGGGTGTCTTTCGGAGTTAAGGACCTAGGGTTTGCAGTGTAGGACTACTGCCCTTCCCAGGGTCCTAGAGAGCCTTTGCGTAGGGTATCTTCCTGCTGGGTACAGTTGCAAGATGTTCAGAAACTCTTTTCCTTCCCCATGTAGGATTTATGTAGATGGATGTAGATGGTACCGCCCTCCATGACTGCAGAACTCAAGCCGCTCAACCCTGCCTGGAAAGCCTCGAAAGCTGCAAGCCTGCAACAGACAGTGCAAGCCTGGCCATAAACCTCAATTTGACCCTAAGCCCGGAACGCCACAACCTTTAACCTAAACCGCAAAGGACAAGTCTCTTGCACTTTCAACAGCCTAGGCCTTTCAAATTTCTAACTTTCTAATATCTAACATAATTGCCTTTGACCTCAAAATCATAGGGTATATTAGAAAGTAGTTTCGCTGCTTGTCCTTTAAACTCTAAACAGTGTGGTGGGTAGGCTCTATGCTTGAAACCACTACCTTATGCATTCTCTTGTGGCTGGATGACCCGTATACAGGTTTAGGGTTTAGGGTATATAGGGATATGACCCCCCAGTAATGGAGAATCACATTATGGAAAAGAAAATGGAAAAGAAAATGGAATCCTAGGGGTTTAGGGTTTATGTGTTAAGGAATGTGGGTTTAGCTGCCATATTGTCGAAACAGTGTAAGTAAGAGAGCCTGCTTATCATAGTGACTTGAATTAAAGTTCCATATTAAGGGTACATTGGTCAATAATAGGGCTTCCTTCCTGTAGCAGCTTAAATTAAGTTACCTCATTATGTATGTAAACAAAAAGGGTTTCCTTATCAGAATAGCTTAAACCAAGTGCCTTAACAGTCACCCAGCATGTGCTGGGCAAACTGAAACGATCTCACACACCTGCACCTGATATGAGTAGCATGTGTCATGGGATATTAAAGTGTTTTGTATGGAGTAAGTTTCTAGTCCACTTTTAACTATGGTATCCTTTAATAAGAATATCATCTTGTTTCATGAAATTACCAAAATACACAATACAAGTGGAGGTTTTGCTCAGAATACAGAATAGTCCCAAAAATCCAAATTTTGGGAAGTGTTCTGAGATAGCTAGTATACAGCGCCAAAGCCCTACAGCTTTTGACTTTAGAGACCGCCTGAAGCATCACCAGTTCTGCTTGGGGTCCGTGAAAGCTCCAGGCCGAAACCCTTATGGGGCAAATCACATTTGTTCTTACCCCAAACGCTGGTTTACGCAGAAGCCTGTCTGAAACCCTAACCCCTGAACCATAAACCCTAAACAATCCTAATCCCTAAACCCTAAACAACCCCAATCCCTAAACCCTAAAACCTATGGCAGTGGCCAACTTCCATGAATTATTCGAACCTTTCCCAGAATCCTCAAGAGGGTTATAAAGGATGACATGTGGGACTACTATAGGGGTTATTCAAGCGGATACTAGGAGTTTAGACTATAGCTCATATATATATATATATGCATATTTATATTCCCACCCTTTTGTAGATAGCATATGGAGTTCTCTGAATCAAGATAACATCCCCATGTACCCAACATTCGATCTACCTGCGGGGAACTTTAAGCGCAAAGCCTCAATCCCTGCAAATAGTCCAATTTTGGATCATTTCTATAGACTGCAGGGCTTTATGCAGGTATTATGTACCTGTAGAGGAAACACGCAGCCCTGAGCCCTGAAGCTGAAATCGGAAACCCTTAGCCTCACAATCACCAGCTTTGAGTTAATCCCTGAGCCTAAACCCTAAGCCTGATGGTTCAGATGATGCCAGAAAACAACTCGAGGGTGAAGAAGTGCAGCAGAAGGGGGCTCAGAGTAGTGTCTCGCGCATGAGAGCTCTCTTCGCTGTCCGGGGCAGGCAAATGTGAATGCAGACTCGGGAGGCACCAATGAGGTTCATGGTCATGATGCAGGGCATGGTCAGCTGGATGGTGGTAGTTCGCCGCTACGTCCTGATACGGTAAGCGGTAACAATTCGGGACATGCACAACTGCCACAAGCAGGGGAACCTAGTGAGAGTGGCTGTCAAACAGTAGCAGGCCTTGAAATGGTCGTACCTGGAGTGGAGGGGGTTCTCTGTCTCACAACTTTGAGTTCTAAGCGCTTTAAGCCTAACCCAGGGTTTATGGGCTTCAGGGTTTAGAGGGCTCTAGGTTTAGGGCTTATAGGGCGGCTTATATAAATCCATCAAACGCTGTAACTGCTTGGCCGAGTCATGTTTCGCAGTGCCAAGGCAAGTGCCAGTATGCGCGAGGTGCCTTGTCTGCGTGGATTGGGCATTCACAAGATGGCAAAGGTCACAGGGTTCGGGTTTAGGGTTTAGGGTAGTACCTGGAGTCCCCAAACTATGCAGAATAATGGCCTTTTTCTGGCCCTTGGGATGCTACCTTACCTAGTCGCGAGGTTGAGGCTGCGTCTGGGGCCCATCTTCTCCTTGACTTGGTAACTGCTGAAAACTCATAGAAGTATGGATGATCCCAAAGGGTCCATGTAGTGTGTGGTGCATACTTGGGCTGACAGTAGCTCCCATACAACTACCTTGTGGCCAAGCAAATACTATATAGCTACATGGACCCTTGAGGAGGGGCATCAGCAGAAGGATGATAATGCAGATTTTAGTTGTTAGGGAGGAGTTGTGTAGTACGGCGTGCACGGCAGTGTGGCGTGGAGGCCTGTCTGGAAATTTGAGTCTACTTGCCCTTGCCTTTTTGTGCATACCTCGAGTCAGCACAATGATGACGACCCCTTCGATGTCTACGCACATTACACGTCATACCTCCTGGGACCTAAGTATATACTAGCCCGAAGCCCAACCTCTAAACCCGTAACCTTCAACAATGCACACACACAAATAGATAGAGAGAGAGAGAGAGAGCGGAGAGAGAGGCATGTGCAACTATGTACTTATAAACCTTTGGGCATAGTATCTTCCCTGGAAGTGTGGCGGCTTTCTCACAGTATCCCAGGGGTCCATGCAGGTATTTAGTATTTAGGCTCAGGGCCTAAGGGGGTTCCCATCTAAGTACCGCGGGGCCCAAATGTATAGCATAAAGTGCATTGGGTTCAGAATCCCGTCATATACCGCGTAGGATCCGGAAACTCTTCCTACACCTGACGTAAGAGACCATTTTTCTTTTTTTCCATATTATACTGGTGGTTAGTAGGGAATAATGCAAAATGATCCCTATATAGTCCCTAGATAGCATTTTCGCATATTCCCTACTTACCCCCAGTGAGTAGAGGTAGCAGTTCTGAACATTCCGTGTTTGTATAGGCATCAGGTCAACCCTGGCCTGTTCCAAAGGGAATACTGGTGTTCCAAGGGCTACCGGTGTCGTTGAAGACAGGGGGTCTGGGGTCTAAAGGCAGTGGGTCAGGGTGGTGTGGAGAGGTTGGCGAATCCTACGTACAGACTGTCAGTAATGGGAGCTACATCCTCAATAGCCAGTCTGCCCCACAGATTTCTGCGGCTTCTTTACTACGCAGGAAGGTGCAGGCCACTTAGCTTGACCTCATAAATCCTAAATCCAGTACCATGTAGGATGTATTTCCTAACCAAGGTGTAGGGCCCTCTAGGTACACCTATAGGTGAACCCAAAACGTCCATGTAGCTGCATAGTGTATGCTTGTTCTTGCACGTAGTTATAGGTGAACAAGTTTAGGCCATACGTGTATATCAATTGCATATCTACAAGGGCCGTTTGGGTAGGGGTCAACTGAACTCTAGCAGTGGCACACCTGTTGGCCGGTTTTATGGACGCTAAACCCGGCTTCAGCTACGTTCTGAGGTGACGATGCCAAGATGCTCACAACGCTCAGCGACCCCCTGGTGGTAGACACTTCGGCACTGTTTACGTTCCAGGGGCGATCTTCCAGTAATCGTCATCCTGTAGTCATCCCTGACAACATTTTGGGTATATAGGGGTTATATAGGGATAATGGAAAAGAAAATGGAAACTACTATAATATATAGGTTATATAGGGATAATGGAAAAGAAAATGGAGACTCGTATTTAGGGATTAGGGTTTAGGGTTCCTGACACTTGGGATAAGCGTATTCTGTTGCATCTTGGGGCCCCTAATTGCTTGTTCATGGAACCCCAGATCTTTTCATTCCCTGAAGTGTTCTTTTTTACGCAGAATCCATTTTTCTTGCAGTGTTTCGGCAGCAGATGTAGACGTATGGCTTAAATGCTAGCGCATATTGGGGCACCCAAAGAATACAAGTACCTTTATCGTATATTCTTAGGGCTCAGGGCCCATAGGGGTCTCATAAAATTACTTCGGGGCTCAAGTACTTACTATGGCTGCATGGCCCCTGTGCCGAAAGGATGTGGCGCTCGTGGACGACGGCTGGAGCGCACCTGGGCGAAGAGGGATAGCTTGTTTAGGAGTTGGGGGTGGCGAGGCTGTACTACGCTAGCCGCTGCGTTCAGGTGTAAGGGCTTCTGGGCAGCTCTGGTAAGCAGCGAAGTGTGCACCATTTCGCTTAGCTAAGGGTACTTCAAGTTCACAGGACTTGGTAACTGGTTACAGCTCGGACATAGGCCAATTACATGTAGTTGCTAAGTCACATGAAGCTCCAAGTACGTAGGGCATAGACGCGGCCTGCCCAGGAATATGTTGCGTAGGTGCCAGCCATATCAGGGGATTGGCTTGAGTCGCTAAGCCCTAAAACGGGAGTGCTTTTCAAAGGTACCTTTGGCCAACTTCGCATGTTGCAACTTGTGTGGCATTCAGGTGTTGGAATTTTCAGGTTCTCTTCGGAGTTTTGGGTGCTTATGCTTGTGCTTTGATCTTGTTGCTCTCCGGTATCTGGAACTACTTTCAGCCATCTAGGTTCAAGCTTGAAGTCCTGGAGCTGTTTTTCAGGTCTCCGGGCCAAGGCTTAGGGTCTACCTGGACCATGGATGTCCTACCTTTTTGGGGATATTCCCTATAGATATGTAGGACAGAACCCAAGAAAGGAAGGACATCCAGGGTCCAGGTAGGGTTTAGGTTGTTTTTTTCCCCTCTTGGAACTGGACTTCTGGAGTCAATTCCAGGTTGCATGAAATCAGCTACCAGGCCCTCCTTTATATCCCTAAACCCTGTATTGGGCGCAGTGGACGAGGCTTTCTGGATCTGTATTCCCCTCATCCAATATTAAGACCTCCCCCAAGTTTCCATGTCATTTCCATTGTTTCTCCATGATGACAGTAGCTTCCATTTTGTTTTCCACTACCCCTATAATCCCAGCTTAATGCTTATATATCACCTCTGAATACCCCTATATAAAACCTAACCTTGAAGTGGAAAATTCAAGGCAAAGAGCCTGCTCTCCTTGGTGGCAACGCACGAGCCGCCCTTCAACGCGCTGATCGTCTTTAGCCTGCAGTGGTACTTTCTCTACATAGGGGACCCCAAGATGGGCTTGGATCTGAAAGCAGAGGCTCAGTGTTGTTTCAACTTGTGTTGTTTTCGTAAACCCCTTAAAAAAGTCGGCTCAAGACGCGTTGCTGGAAGGGTTCCATGGAGATAACTTGGGTTCAAATCAGTTTCAACGAAGTCGTTTTTTTTAGATGCCTGGGACCTTACAGACAGATGTGGGCAGGGTTAGCTTGCTTCAGATTTTTAGGGATTCTATCCTCTGACGCGGCCTTGCCTCCTATTTACTGGGATCCCTTCTGCGTCCATTACCATTACTTCGCTACTCAACTCCTTACAGCCTTGACTAAAGATGTAATCAGCTTTGGCTTCTTTTTCCGCACCCTTTTCAAACATGGTAAAATACAACTCTTTACTGGATCTCTCTAGGTCATTCTGAGCCATGACTTGTTGGCGACTGCTTTAAGCCAGAACCTGGCTCTTCATTTGTCTTGGCGTCATGGCAGAGAGTTTGATGGGCCAACACAACCCTTAGATGTACATTGCGTTGTCTTTGCCAGAAGCCGTGCTTACAGACTTGATGTAACGACAATGGAGCGCCTCCATATACCATCGCACCCAAGAAGAACACAGCTCAGGAAGGACCTAACGATGATCCAGTAAGCATCAAACAAGTGAGAGACACAATGGCCACATAACATACCGATCCCAGCAGATAGGTCTGTATAGGGCATTACGCATCTGAAGCTCTAAACACTACTCCTCCCCGCAACCCTTGCCAGCCTATATACCCTCAACGCCAAACCCTAAACCCTAAACACATCTTCTGATCCCTAAACATCCCATGGTTTCACCAGGGTGCCCCAGACCTTGAATCCTACTTCCAGATGTAACCATATGGGTATATGGGCAGTTCCCAAAATTGGGGTTTAGGGTTCAGGGTCCAATTTTGGTACTCCTATCTCCTAAATATTATTAGGTGCTGTGATCTAATTCAAAACCAAAAAGGGCCCATTATTTCAAGAATTACCCCTGTAGTATATTCCCGGGCCCCAAAGCAGTTGTATAGGAACCCTTCTTGAGGCCTAGGTATATATTCGAGATATATCTACATGTGCCCGTTGGGCTTGAAGGTTCCTTGGGCTTTTTAATCGAGCTGCACTGGCCTTATCTTCGTTGGAGAGGAGCCCCACATTTGAGCCATAGTCTGAATTCCCTAAAGGGGGTTCAGATAGGGGATTGTATAGAGTAGCAGTATGGGGTTATCAAGGGGGATGCTAGGAGTTGAGAGTAGCTTATTTGGGGATTGAAGATATACCCTGAGAAATCCTCGGGGTTTCTTATAGAATATTTCCCCCGAAGTAGCGCTGCTCTTATAGCGTAGTTTTTCAAGTTGTACCCAAAACTCTATTAACACCTTCAGCTTGAAACCCTGAGCCCCAAATCCCTCCATCGTAGACCTCAAGACCTACTACCTTCAAACTCCCAAATCCTGAACCCTATCTAGTCCTTGGAAGCTACCATCCGAGGATGTGGGTGCTCTGATAACAGGCCTCAGCAATGAGCAGGCAGCGGTTTAGCGTATAGGAGGGTCGGGTACTTACATGATTCCAGGGCCTCCAAATGTTTCAAAAGGTTTTGGGGACCCACTGGTACCTTATTATGGTAGTCTCCATTTTCTTTGCCATTATTTCTATAGTATTATTACCATATTACTATTTCTATATATTCTTAGTATCATTATTCATCCTAAACGTCGAGGCCTTTGTTCCCAAGAAGAAGCCAGTTCCTAGCTGGGCGAAGTGAGCGACATACAGATCAGCAGGAACTCTAGCCTTCATCCGCCTTGTAAATCTTCTGCATGTTTTTTCTGGCGAATCTTCATGCCATGCCTGCGCCTTGAATTAGTCTTGCTACCGTCATTGCCCACGCCTCTGATGCAGCCAATATAGCTTTCATGGCTATACAACTAACGCCACCGCTGCACGACCACTACTACCACTACTATATTACTACTGCTAGCGCTACAACCACGACCAGCACTGCTGGTACTCTTGCTGCTACTTGTGGTTTTACCTCCACCACTGCTGCGGCGGCTGCGACAAGAAGTGCTACTTCTACATCGACTATAATTACCCACGCTTACCGTCATGGCTGCTTCTGTACTGTACTGTTTTGTCTTCCTTGTACTACTAGCACGGCAAGCACTATAACTGCTGCGGCTTTACAGTTTTTTCTAATTGCGCGAGCCCTCCAGCAAGCCTTGAGACTCCAAGCCCGCAAATCCCAAGCTGTTTGCACACGAATCCAGCACCATCATCTATGCATTGGGACCTCCTGGACCCCCTGCAGCATTTTTCAGAATGCTCCCTATACTTACTCCAATATGTACCCTGAAAGGGCTTTTCCGAATCCTGCTGTGGATGGAGGACATCTTGCACTTCGTTATACACCCTATGGCATGGGAAGCACAATGTCATTGGGGTCCTAAACGATGCAGGATTCTGCAAGATTTCCTCCATCCATCGTCGAAATACTTCAGTGAACCCTACAAGACTCTGAAGGGTTCTATGCTAATTGGCCGGGCCAGTTGGGACAAATAGGTCCCTAAGAGCAACCAATAAGAATCTTTTCGTACACTTTGTGCATCCGACGTGTCTGCGAGGAATCACCCTCACAATTCTGAGAACCTCCAAAGCTCTGAGCCCCAAGCCCTGAGCCCGAAGATCCAAATCCCACACTGCAAGCCCCCGCGCCCCAAACCCCAAATCCAAGCTTGAGCCCGTAAGCCCATAAGAAGGGTCCTCTAGAAACCTCCCAAACTTGAAGCCCTATAAACCCAGAAGAGCCCCACCTCCAAAACTGAAACCCCTACACCTTCTAAACCTCTGAACCCTGGACCCATGACCCTCAACCCTGAAGCCCTTCACCTCTAAATCCCTTTACCCCACAGACCCTGAAGTGTCAGGTTGCCCGCGCCCTCCTGGAGTTTGGCTTGCCATACGAGGTGGATGAATTATTGTCTTATACCTGTCTGTAGGGTTCACTTTGGGGTTTAGGGCTTATGTTTAGGGTGATAGAGGTTAGAGATAGTGGAGAGTCAAAGGGACAAGAACATCGAAAATTAAGTGGCCATTTGGGTTGTAGATGGATGATTTGGCAATAGATAAGCCCCCTACACATCCCTCATATCAACAGATGGAAGTCCACCACAGTTGGAAGATGTTGTACGCGTGGGGTGTTGTGACATTAGGGGAGGGGATTACTTGCACCCTGACAAGTGGGGTCTGGCGGGAGAAGGCCTTTAGGGCATCAAGCAGGTGAGGGTTTTCGGGATTCGGGGTTTGGGGGCTTTATGGTTTAGGGTTCCGGGTCTACATTTTAGTGGCTCGGGTGCCTGTGACATTAAAGAGGTTGGAGAGAGATTTACATTAGGATAGTTGCAGGGGCCCGCCCGTCCATTCTAGCTTGAACACCCGTAAGAGCCGGCGCGGAGGGTCGGTTTCCAAACATCTTAGTGTCTCTCATAGGGCCGATTTACTTTCTTTTGGGGGGATGTCCTCGGCTTCGTCTTAGGCTTGAGCAACAGAGATTTGAAAGTTGGACAATTTGCATGCGCAGCTTTAGAATGTTGATTCGGTATTGGGGGTTTAGGCCCTGAGGTTGATGATTCTACGCTGTGGGGTCTGATTCGATCTGACGTTCACGAGTCAGTGGCCTGTTTTGCTCAAAAAGTCATCCTCACAATACAATGCTCTAGGCCCTTTCCCTAAAACCCACAACCAGGACTCTAATCTCTTTTCGGAGGTCATAGGTTTCGTTTGTCAGCTTTTTGGTTAAAAGAACTATTTGCCTGAAGTGAAAACCCCGACGCCGCATTTATGAACCCTACATCATTACACCATAAAACCCCTGAAGCCCTAAATCCTTAAACCTTAAATCCTAAACCAGTACAGGTCCCTTTATAGACTTCTCGTCCAGTTTGGGAACAATGAGTCCCACATAGTGTTTGTTGCATATACTTGGGCTCTACAGAAATTCTGTAAGAACCTGTTTATTTGGGCTCTACAGAAATTATGTAAGAACCTGGATAGATATACATACATATATTGGTTATGTGGACCTCCCACCCTGTAATATTGAATATGTAGGAATACAAGAAGACCCTAGTATAAAGTATAAACAACACTATCCCCAATGTAGCCACTATGACATGGTGCAGGTCCTTCTAATGTATAGGTAGGTATGCGCAACCCTGACATGTTTCCATAGCATTGCTGTTCACCACCTTTGGAGGGCATTTTCACCCGTAGATTCGCCTGTGTGAGCTTCTTGATAGGGAGCGTCTATGCGCTGCCTGAAATTTCTGGATTAGTTAAAGTCGACTCCCTGCACCCAGCGGGCTCGGAGCCATAGACTCTACCCAAACCCTCGAGCCTCCTATGTCGCTCTACCCTAAGCCTCAAAGCCTCCCACCTCGTTCCTTCTTGGGTAGTGTATTACATCCCAAACCAAAAGCCATAACAAACCCCAAAAATGCTTTCGAGCCTTTGGGTAAATCAATCAGGCGGTTGTCTTTCTGGACCCTGGGGGGGAGCCTTGGCTCCTCCGACGAGGGAGGACGCTTGCTGTAGGGCCCTCGGCCATGGATTTTGGACTTAGGGTTGAAGGGTGTAGAATTTTAAGGACATGAGGCTCGCAGTTTATGGGCTTGTTTGGCTTAAGTATAGGCTTTAAGGGTTTAGGGTTGAAGGGTTGGGGGTATCCGGTCGTATGATTGAGGTTGGCCCTGTCATTTGTGCTTGGGGTTTCGCCCTACAGCATACCTGTAGTTATCTCATCATTCTTTCCCTATGGTCTCTTACAATATACCTAAATCTCTTATCATTGTTTCCCTTTGGTCTCTGGCTTCATCTTTTGGAATATCCCAGGCCTACTCTGGGATTGATGTTCTAGTAAACGCTTAAACTCCTACATGCATTCCGGCTTATCGCTTAGGATTTATGAGCTTACATTCTAGATAGAACAGCTGTCGCCCAGCGAAGCAATTCCAACGTGATCCACCGTTCATCTAGAGGCCTTTATAACCTCAATAGAGGTTGGGAGGCATGTTTGGCTCTAGAGCTATAAGATTCTTGCGGGGGAACTTTCTAAGCTTTCACTTTCCAGGGTCCGTCTCTTAGTGTGCGCCTGAACCCAGGGAGCCCAATACCCCCAAAAAAGAAATCTTCCCTCAAGCCATAGCAGGGATGTAAGTAGCATTTCAGGTATAGTCCTCAATTCAGGGGTATTGGGCCTCCTGGAGAGAGCACGGTGAAGAAATGCAATATCCCGACAGGGATTGCTTGAGGACCAGGCAGCATGGCCTGTCTTCAGATGTACTGAAACATACTGTGGCTTGTGCTAGGGTTTAGGGTTCAGGGTTCTAAGGTTAAGGGGGGAAATCCTTGAAGGAGAGATGAATAGGGTGGCTTTTGACGGAGAGAAGAGGTGGGATAGCCTCGAACCCCTACGTCCTACGTCTTGAGTGATGGTGAAGGGTCCCTCCACCCCGTCGTACTAGAAAGCCTTGCTCAACAGCTTAAGCTCAAAGTTAGGGTGTAGGGCATAGGATCTACAGTCGCAGTGGGCGGGGTTTAGGTACCAAGTTGTGGTTTGTCCTTCTTGGCTGCTTGGGACAAGTTCCTCCTCTTGAGATCCCGCACGGGATTCAATGGCAGACCTGGGTGGTTGCAAGTTCCGGCTTCCACCAGGATATCTCACTTGCGGATAGGCCGCACTGCACAACCAGAAGCGGCCAGCCTACTGTACCTCGTCGTTTCCACCCGTTACCCTGGGGCTCCAAACCGTGTGAGGAGGCCTGCAGACGATGGGATCCAAAGGAGCCAGGTACATTTTACAGGCTTCAGGGCCCCAAGTAGGTATTGCTCATATACTTTAGGGACCAAAGTAGAACTTTGCAGCCCCAAGGGTACTGCACACCTGCCATACAGACGGGAAGCTTTGGCAGTATCTTGTGGCCACATCCTGACAGTACTAGACCCCAGCCTGTAAACATCTTTAACACTTTCACTCCACACCCTGAGCCCTCAAACCTTGGCCCCGGATCAAAACCCAAAAGGGCACGCGTGAACCTAAACCCAAAGCCAAACCCTGAACCCTAGAGCCTGAACCTACACCCCTACACCCTAAATCCCTCCACCCCTCGTCATGTGGGCTGAAGCAACAGGCTGTGCCGAGCTGTTCAAGTGTTTTCCTGTCTCTGCCCGGTGTCAGCACCAACTGGACAGATTGTCATGTGCATCGTCGTACCAAGCCCCAGGCACGCGACGTGCCAGCAATCCCCCAGAAGCCTGAGCATCTAAACCTCCATAGCGTATACTTCCATATCGTGCCCCCCCCCTTCTCAGGAAGGTGGTCCACAGTCTGGATAGGTCTTCAGCAAAATCACACATACAAGAAAATAAAGAGAAAACAACACGTTTCACAAACCCTCTACAACCTTTTAAGCTCCGCAATTGGCCATATGCAGCCGCTTGTGATCCTGTAGCTCGCGCCTTGACCGTGTCAGGCCACCAGCTTATCCACATGAACCCCACATCATCAGCCACCACTGCCCAAGCCACCACTGACCAGCCCTTGGACGCACAAACTCCCCCCGCAAAGCTTAAGCCTGACCCAAGGCTGTCACAGCTGTAGACACCAGGGCTTGGCAAGCTCAAGCTGATAGACCTCAACTCCTCGGTTCGAAGTCGAGATGGTGGTAGCAAATAAAACATGACCGGCCTGCACCCCAAGGCTTAGAACACAACCCTTCAAATAGGAGTTTCTCAAGACTAAGACGCGCTGTCTTTCCCGAACTAAACGCGATCACAAACCCTGAGCCCTAAAGGTCCCCAAGCAGAATCCCATTGCAGGTGAAGCTGTCGAACTGCACGCTTCCGCTGAGCCGCCGATTTGTCCCTGGCCTGGAGTTTACCCTGGGCCCCACATGGTAAGACGTACATATAGACTGTAAGACCCAAAGCAGGCATCATTTGTAGACTTGGAGCCTGAGAGTTCGGGTGTAGAGAAGTTACAGAAGCTTTAGTATTACGTAAGCTTACCTTGACCTCCTCGAAATCTGAACCCGAAGCATAGAGATCAAGCTCAACATTGTGCACGCCCAAACTGGCATACGGCAACCGCTCCCCCAAGAACCCACCGACTTCAACTAGGTTTCGGTTTGTGGTTCAGGTACAGTGGACATTGCCCTCCATAAGGCATCCACAAGGTGGAAGAACAGCAATGTCATCCCGAACCATACTACCCTCTGAACCCGAAACCATGGATCCGAAATCCACTAAACCCTACACCATAAACCACTAGGGTTTCCACTTCATTTTCCATGTTCTTTTCCATTTGATTCTCCATTATTGGGGGTAATGTCCCTATATACCCTAAACCCCTAAACCCAACCTCCTACTTCAGGTCTTCTATGACCAAGTTCATACCACGGGCATTGACATACGGCATCCTCCCGTGGCGTGCGCAGCCTTGACCTTGGGGAAGGCGGGGCTGGCAAAGGCCAACCAAGGCCCATATGTCGATCCTCATGAACACTGTATGAATAAGAAGATATGTGGGTGTTTCCTAAATTTAAGGATACCTTTTTGGGGGGCATCATAAGGACTATAGTATTTTGGGGTCGATATTGGGGCCGCCTTATTTGGGGCAACTACCATATATGTATGTACAGGATAGAAGCTCTAAACCCGAACTGCGTGCTGCAAAACCACAAGTCTGAGCCCTAAATCCCAAATCCTTATAAAAGGGAGTTCTACCCTCGGGTTGAAACTTCAGGGCTGTAGGGTTTAGGGGGCTCGAGTGCAGAGCCTATGGGGGTTATGTAGGGGCTCTAATTCTAGAGTAGGGATGAGGGTGTAGGGCTGAAGACATGGACCCTGTGTTCCCATTACCTAAAGAGGGGCAGTGTCAACACGTCCAAGGAACGGTCAGTGCTCCTAAAATAGGTGCTATTGCAAAAGCTACACAAGGGGCTTTTCTATAATCGACCAGTCCTTCTGGAGCAATTTTGGTTCAACGAATAATCTTTCCAAAGCAACACAGGAAGTGATTGAAACGAAAGAGCTGACAATCCAAAAGTCTAAGGATTCTAAGCCCTAAGGACCCTGGGCCCTGAACCCCCAAAACCCTACACCCTCAACCCCAAACCGTAAACCCTAAACTGACAGGACTCCACGCTTCGGGACTTTGCCCAGGGCGCCTACCGCCTGCGCGGCATTGGCAGGGGTCAGAAGTTGAAGGTGCAGCTGGGGCTTCTATTTGAGTTGGGATGCTCTCTACATATATTTGCGCACATAGTTGCAACAATATATATATATATAGAATGTACAGATACTAATATGTAGAGGGCATCCCATAGCAACTACCCTTCAAACTGATTAGTGTCACATGGGACGACAAAAGTCTGAAATCGAAGTCGATGTTTCAACATGATTTGTGCTACCATGTATGTATATGGAAGTAGTTAAGTTCAGTTTCTACAATTTAGATTTTACGACGAATCCTAAACGCTGAACCTTTAACATGTAGAATCATCTTGCGGAACATTCACCTTCAGTATTTGGGATATGAGATTTCACGACTCAAAGATGCTCTGGAAGCGTCTTTCTCGATCTCCTCAATATAGTCCCAATATACTATAGTAGTTTCCACTTCATTTTCCATCATCCCAATATTGTACCCCAATATTATACCCTATTACACTTGGGTTTGGACCACTAAATATTGCAGCTCAACATTTGTTGTTTCAAGATTTTGCTTCATGACCTCATCTTGCTAAAGTGTTGAACTTTTGACATATCGAGTGTCCACGCTTGGAACCCAAGCTCCCAAGCTTCTCAGGGACTCCTGCTTGGATTGCGAGCGGTCAAGTTCAAGATGTCAATCTTTGTTAGCAGTTGGGCTTCAAGAATCCGAGATGCTAAGAAACAGCCGCTAGGAGTTTTTGAATTCAGTCCCATGGCTCTTCAAGTGGGTTTAAGGTTTACGGTATAACCCATGATGTTACCCCGGTCCCCCTTATTGTGGGAAACTTTAAGCCGTCATGTATCCCGGTTTCCATTTCATGTTCCATGTTTTTTGATCTGATTCTCCTTTATTGGGGGTTATATATCCCTATACCCCCTTTTAAGGGATCTAGGGTTTCCATTTCATTTTCCAATTTCTTTTCCATTTAATCCTCCATTATTGAGGTTTATATATCCCTATATCCCTAAACCCTAAACCCTATATCCCTGTATAACCCCCAGTACCCCTAAACCCTATATCCCTATATAACCCCCAATAACCCTAAACCCTATATCCCTATATACCCCCCAATACCCCTAGACCCTAAACCCTATATCCCCCTATGGCCCCCAATAACCCTAAACCCTGTATCCCTATATAACCCCGAGTAACCCTAAACCCTATATCCCTATAAACCCCCAATAACTCTAAACCCTAAACCCCATATTCCTATATAACCCCCCAATAACCCTAAACCCTAAACCCTGTATCCGTTTGTAACCCCCAATAACCCTAAACCCTATATCTATAATGTAACCCCCAATAACCCTAAACCCTAAACCCTATGTCCCTATATAACCCCCAATAACCCTAAACTCTTAACCCCATATCCCCATATGGCCCCCAATAACCCTAAACCCTAAACCCTATATCCCTATATAACCCCCAAGAACCCTAAACCCTATATCCCTATATAACCCCCTAAACCCTAAACCCTATATCCCTATATAACCCCCAATACCCCTAAACCCTATATCCCTATATAGCCCCCAATAACCCTAAACCCTATATCCCCATATAACCCCCAGTAACCCTAAACCCTAAACCCCCTATAAACCCCCAATAACCCTAAACCCTAAACCCTAAATTCTGGGAAATCAGCCTGAAACCTGGAAGGTGCTGCTGACGCCGGAGGTCTCTGCAAGGATGGACGAGGAGCTGGAAAATTTGTAAGGTTTGAAACCCTGGAAGCCCAGGTACCTAAACAGTAGGGTCTTGAGTTGTCCATAGTAGAAGTGTAGAAGACGACTTAAGTACAGTAAGCCCCTAAACCCTCAACACCTAATTTCGGAAACTTTAATTCGAGATTCAGCATGCTTTTGCGGATGTCCTCGGGACCTAAGTAGCCTATGCAACTTCTGCAACGGTTCACACCATATCTTCTCGGGTAGGTATCTACAGGATCGCCCATCAATGAAGGGTTTAGGTCCAGGGGACGCCTGAACACTTGCCAAGATTATTTTGTTCAATATGAGTCCTCATAGTTAACCCTCATACAGCTGTAGTGTAAGCCCAAAGCCCTATTACGGTTGTATAGGCTCCTACGTCATTGCCTGGGTTCACGCTCGCATGTTCCCAGGTATCTATAAGCGGGCTATATGTTCAGATTACACTTATGGCCACACTAGATCAAGGAAAATAGAACAGCCTATGCACAGGTATCTCCTGAAGGACGTCTTTGGTCTCTGAACCAGATCCTTCCCACAGGTACCCTTTGGGATAAGTAATCATTTCCCGTACTGTTGTACCCCTGAACCCTTAACCCTACAACTCTAGGGCCTTCAAAGTACCACCCAGCAGAAATGTTGGGCCTGAGGAGGTCGTCATTCCTGCCATGGACAAGGGCTGCGCACCTACAAATTGGCTTCCTGTAGCACACATGCTGATTAGGGTTTAGGTTTGGCAGAATCCTGTGTTTTTTTTTATTAGCCTTTGTACTGTTAATTACGAATCAGTGGCGCTTTTCCTTCTGCTCCGCTTTCTCATCCTGTTGCCGCAGCTGTTCACGCTCCATCCGCTATGATTTGAATGGTTTTGGTACCTACAACTATCGTAAACCCTCCAACCCAAACCATCCTAAACCACAATCTGACTTGGACCCTTAGGTATGCACGGCCCTGCGCCTTCAACTGACATGTGACGCATCTCCCGCTCACCCTCACGACTTACAACCCAAAGGATGAGTATTACTTCTATGGTTTATCCCTTCTTGAAGTTTGCGCTTTGGGCTTAATATATGTTTCTACAATCCCTATACACTCCCAAAGGCAATAGCAGTACTAATGAGAATACACACTTCCGCATGTAGCACCTCACTTGAACTATGGCCTGGGGTAGCAGTCTCTACCAAAACTACAGTAGACCATTCATTCCTTCAGTGCCTACGAACCAAAGGCAAGCCAGCCCCCATTTACGCATCGATGTGAAAGGACGAAGCCCTAAGCCCTGGAGACGACATACTGATGTTTCCCTACCGCCCTAGTGGTCCAAATAACCAAGAATCATTCACTTTCCAGAACCCTGTACAAGAACTACTATCGCCAAAGTTTCAAGTACCCAGGCATTGGGTACTTGAACCCTTTGAGTTTTACAACATGCCTTCAAGCATTTGCGTCTAATGTTTTCATAGAGCTGATGGCCGGACGCAGCCCATGAGGGCAAGGAGAACTTCTAGTATGCAAGCCCCCAACCCGCCAACAGTGACCACAATGGACAGGGGTAAACTACACAGGAGGCCTCTCGATTCTCCAATTTTACCACTGTGGGTTGGTAGGTGGACCAGTCAGAACCTAAGCACAGGGACCGCTAACAAAGAGGTCAACATAGAATACCACATGATTGATAGACCCTTTAAGAGTTTGTTTTGCAAGCCCCACAGACCCGAAGACAATACTGTAACAAAGCTCTCCACCTAGATCTCTCAACGCCCCATCAGAATGGCCCCTAGCCCCAAAATACAGGGCATAATTGTGGCCATTGTTCTGAGTACTTGTTTGGGAGGTCGACGTACAACCCAACCTCATCCAACAACCCTCTCAAGCCCTGTTTCTGCCAGTAGGACACTGAAGAAACTGGGCGCAGTGACTTTGAGCGGATTTCAATGACCCTAGATCCTCAACCGTGGGGACTATTGTTGAGATCTTGTCCTTCCTTCCCAGCAATCCTAGGGGTCCAAGTACCCAAATGACAGATCGCGAGGTACCCCCTAAGAAAACGTAGCTTTTGGTAGCTGAACCCGGCTGAACCCCTTAATTTTGGGGTGGTACCAGTTGGTCTCCCATAGAGGAGGCGTACATAAACCTCCGATGATTACCCTTGTGGCGAATATATTATATGAGCCTTATATGGAGGTGTCCACCGGATGACTGCCCACCTGAGGATCCCTAAACCTCAACTCAAAGCCTGAACCACTTGCTTAGGGTTTAGGGTTTCGGGTTCCAGGTCCCAGTACCCCAACGGACCTACCGCTGCCGTCAACACCGCGACGCTCGAGCCGTGGTCCCGGTTGTTCCCAAAGGCTCCATGTAGCAATATAGGGCCCCAAAGAATTACCTACTTGTTTCTTGGATCCCAAGTATATACTATGTGGCTACGTGGACCAGGCTTCTGACATAGCAATATCATCGTCAGCATTTGGACTAGCTCCTCCGCAACCTGTTTCCAGGAAGTGCAAATGAATGCATTGCCCAGAAATTGCGAGCTTCGCTTGTAAAGGTTGAACTACCTAAATGGTATATCGATAATTTGAGCATCTACATTGGACATACATAGCAAACCCAAAAAAGCCAAAGTTGCTGCTATTTTAGATGCTCTGAGCGCTGAACTGGAGGGCAACCCTCAACCTACTGAGTGTCACAGTTCCCAACCGCTGTACCTGGTTGAGGCAAGAAAATCATGTCCCGAAACCCGAAGCATGCAACACCAAAACACGGGTGCAGCAAGCGAGGTAATAGACCGGGGATATGTTGAAGAGTTCTTTGCCTGGAGAAGGGATTAAACCGGTCAAGGAGTTGGAGGGACACAGGGCAAACAGGCGGTGTCTTCAACGAGGATTCAGGATGCGAAATGTAATGGCAGCCCACCCTGTCTGAAACCCAGAGCCATTTTTACTATTCAATGTTTTCTCCGACCGAATAGGTTTGAACAAACATGTTGCAAACTCCCAAGCCTAACTAAGACCGAACTTCTTAGCGAAAAGAACTACCTGAAGTCATCTCATAGTTAAGTGGGGTTATAAGCCTTTCACACTCGATCATAACTGTGGTAAACCCTGAACATTAAACAACTCTACATCCTGATCTGTACCTTCAAGGTACAGGTGACTCGACATCAAGTCCATCTGCAGAGGCACGCAGACTATGGCAGCCTTTCTGGATGGTTCATGGGGTTATATTGGGGTTATATGGGGGTTATATTAGGATTATATTGGGGTTATTGGGTTATATTGGGGTTATATTGGGGCTATATTGGGAATAGGATACAAGTAACCCTGAGCCCTAGGACGAAGACTTTAAGCAGATAGTTCTAAGCCCTCAACCCCAAATTATACACGGAACTCTGAACCCAGCTTAAGGGTACCGCGAGCTTTATGGCCTATTCTGGCTTGAAAGCCTTCAGGGTTTATGTGTAGCAGCTTACAGATTAGGATTTCGGCTTTAATTTGATGGGGTGGCCTAGGGGCTCCGGGTGTGGAAATGAGAATTCAGGTCAAAGCTACACCCCTTTAAAATCTGGGCTTTTCTCAGGAGCAAACCAAGAGGAGCAGCGCAAAGGAGGTAACAGCGGGGGGCCTTTGTCTATGGTTTGTGGCAAATTGTTTTCGTAACCTAGTCTTGCTTCAATGGAAGACTTTTGATGGCATCGATTTGCAAACAGCTCGCGGACCGTCGACTAAGTTCGTCAAAGCCCCCCTGCCTTCGACTCACTTTGTCTTGGCATGGTGGCTGACCGCAGACTTCGTCAAAGGCTGCTGGGCGTTTCCCCAAAGAGCGGCTCCCCTTCGTGTTGCCTCGATTGTAACCTGGACAGATGCACCCTAGACCCCAGGCTATGGCTCCTTTTAGGGCTGCTCCTCGACACTGCCTTACTTTCATGCGCAGCGAATTGGCAGGTGGCGTATATGTTTTAGACCCTAAAAGCTCCTATAACATTATTTGCTGTACTTTGCGTCTACGGCCACGACCTGCCAACTGTTCGCCACACTGCCGGATACGCCTCATCTAACCAAGTAAGAATACAAGACATTATAGTATTCTAGTATTATAGTATTGTTGTGTTAGGGTATTATGGTATTATACTAGTATAGTATTGTGCCATATTAACTGGGCATGATACTGAGGAATTGCTCGAGGCATGGGATCCACCTTGCGCTCGAATTTGTTCAGTGGCATAAGGAAGCTTAACTAGGACAAAGAAGCTTGAGGCAGAACAAGCACCTGCTCTTATAACAAGTTGCTGTGATATTGCCACTCCAACTCTGGCCAAGGGTTTGAGGTTCACGGCTGAGGGTATAGGGTCAAGGGGTCTAGCTTTAAGGGTTGGAGTTTCATGGGATTATGTGACTTTTTCTAATTGGCATTAGAGCCTTACTCACAGTCCCCCTAATCTGCTTTATTGGGGGTTGCTCGGATTGCAGCTTGGGTTGTAGCCCACAAGTTCTACGTGGTTACTATGCCCCATGAACCTGGGAGATGTTTGTATATCCTTAGCCCAGTCCCCAGAAGTATGAAAAGGGAGCCGTTTTCTTAGTTGCTTTAAGGTGCTGCAAGCAGATACTGACACATGCATGCATAACACGGGGTGCTGGACGGCTGCTTTGTAGCTCAAGGTCGTCAAGCTCCTTTTAATTTTCCCTGAAGGCAGCCGGGCGCTCCCCAAAGGTAGTATAGCATAACACATGGCCCAGTATTGGGCTTTCTTTAACACGGGGTCCTATATTTGTTTCCATGACTTGAGGAACACTTAGCTCAGCTAAGCTCAGATGCCTTTTGTTTGTTGTACCTAAAGTTCTCAAGCCTGTCAAACTGCAAATTCAAGCCCCTTGGTCCTCAGCAGCTTCCTCTTGAAAGCCGCTGAAAAAGTTGCATCTCTTAAGGGTCACCTGTGACGTGTCTACGCCATGTGCACTGCAGCATGCATGCAGGGTCCAAGGCCCACAACTCAAACCTAAAGCCCAAATGCAGAACCTACAGCCACAAAACTCCACTTTAAGAAGAGGTATCCATGCTTCACCGAGTCTGTGCCTGGCTGGTAGCCACTTGGCGGGAATTTCATTTTTTTTACTGTGTTTTCTTCCCCTGGTATCCAATACTCCAGGCAGATTTCAAAATGTGAGCAAGATGTCGTTGGCTATCACTTAATTAGGGGGAAGTAATTGAGGCACTTGAATGCCTTCATCATTGTTGACTTGACCCTCAATACTCTAAGCCCAAAACCCTAATCCCTAAACCCTCAAACCATAAACCCTATTACCATCAAACCCCCTAAACCTTTCATTCAACGTCTGGAGCTTCAGCCCAGATCGTCCAGCCCCGTTCAACCCTGCAGCGTTCAAAGCTTGGAGCCCTGAAGCCCTCAGACCCTGAAGAACTTTTCCCTCAGATTACTGCTACTACTATTAGTGCGATTACTTCGAGTACTACTATTACTACTATTTTTATTACTATTGTATCATATTAGCAAAAATTATTACTACTATTACGACTATTACTACTACTCTTCCTCTTAGTGCTACTAGTACTACTATTACCATTTTCTATTTGGATTTTAATACGACTATTACTGCCATACTACTTAGGTGCGTCAGTCCCTTGCAGAGCAGATGCAGCGTCATCTGTTATCGCAGCAAGCTGTCCAGTACCAGGGCAGGCCAGGGAGCCCAAAGCAACAGATATATGTGTGTATATGTGAAGAGCACCCCCCCCACCCTGTAATAGTGGTATAATCGGAATATAACAAGAATTTCATATAATCACTATTATCCCTCATAGTCACTATTACAGGGTGGGGGTCCACCTAGGGTATATGCTTGGTTGTCAAAATTGAATCGTGGCCCTTTTGCAAGGGGGTACCCTAAACAATAGGGCCTGCAGTATAGCGGGACGCGGAAAGGTGTGTATGTGTATGTACAGACTACATACATGTGTGTATATGTATATGTACTTCAATATTCATGTATGTACATATGTATATAT
>CAJNIZ010002441.1:14557-26165 GCA_905231905.1 Symbiodinium pilosum
CCCTGAACCCTAAACCCTGCATGCTTCCACTGTAGGCCTGTTTTGTTGGGGGCGGTGAGTTTACAGGGGTCTCACGAGCTCCAGAGCTGGCAGCCCATCGACCCCAAGCCAGACGTAAAGTTTACTCTTTTTGGGTTGCTGTTACGGAACTTAAATTAAGTTACCATAATGGGTATATATAGTAAATAATGGGTTTCCCCAATATAGTAACTTAATTTAAGTTCCTTAACAGCAACCCAGTTTTTGGTAGAGTTTCAGGTTTAGGGCTTAGAGTTTAGTGACTAGCCTTGGACCCTAAACCCCTATACCCCTGGGCCTCTAAGCCCCGGAACCCTAATCCCTGAACCCCCAAGCCCCTAAACACCCTAATGCCCTAAAACCCCAAAGCCCCAGAGCCCGAAAACCCGAAAGCCCGTAAATCCTTACCTGGACCCCAAAAGTAGGTAAAATAATGGCCTTTATGGCTATTATTATGGGTTTAGGGCTATTATGTTAAATGCTTTTGGGGTTTAGGTAGACCCTAGCCGACCATTCCCTAGGGCAAGGCAAGGCCCGTCACTGTCTGAGACTTTTCACATAAACTATTGTCTATCTTAGGGTTGCTGAGGGAACATTCAGGGTTTAGGGCTTAGGGCTTAGGGTTTGGGGTTTAGGATTTAGGGTTTCGGGTTTAGTGTTACCAAGGGACCAATACGGGTGGACATAGGACATAGCGGCTCCATTTGTAGTTTAGCATAATCCCAAATACATTTCTCATTCGAATCCATGTCCACTAATTTTAGAGGAAACATTGACCGTAACTCCTATGGCCTGAAGGGCTTGTGGATTTAGGATTTGGGGCTTAGGAATTTAAGGTTTAGGGTTTTAAGGAGGGTTTAGAATTGAAACCCTAAACCCGAGAGCTTCTGGCGTAGGAGCTGCAGCTTTTTTGTTGTTCACTACCAGCCCCTGAGCCTAGGCCCGAAGCCCAAACCCTGAGCCTTAGATGTTGCGGCCTACATCCCCAGCTTCGGGTTTCGGGCTTAGGGCTCAGAGCCCAACATCCTGGACATAAAGCCCTACTGAACCCTTAACTCTACGTGCCCCTATATGTGTATATATATATATGTGTATATATGCTTATATATATATATATGTAGATATGTGCAAAAATTCTTATACGACAGGATTTTTGTATGGTCCCCTACTTTAGACACCAAGTACACGAGGTAGGCTATTTATTGTGGTTTTTGGTGAGAGTGTGTAAGGTTCCGTAGGAAGATAGGTGAGTGTAAGTGTGAGTATTCGGCTTCCAATTAGGGGGCCCTTTGAAGTTTAACTTTAACCTTCAACCCTAAATGCTAGTTTCCATTTTCTGCTCCATTATCCCAATATAAGCACAACATAACATCTATATATCCCTTTAAAGGGACCTAGGGTTTCCATTTTCTTTTCCATTATCCCCATATATAACCCCTATATATCCCCCTAGATATACGCGCTCACCGGTGCTACCAGGAAACGCTAAATACACTCACCAAGATCCCGGCCTCACAAATTCAGGGTTTAGGGTTTAGGCTTTAGGGTACCCTCCTTTAATGGAATCCCGAAAGCCCCCCCTTAAGTAGATAGAATATGGCTTTACCCAGCACCATTTTCACAATATTCTATTTACTTAATGGGGACTTTAAACCCTAAACCGTAAACCCTACTCCCGAAGTCCTCAATACAAAATCCCAAGCCCTGAGTCCTAAATCTTGAATCCCAAAATTCCAAGCCCTACACCCTAATCCCTTCTAATCGTCTTTTGATGGCGCCCTGAAGGCTCTATGGAGCTCGAGTCCTTAGATCGCTCTGTCCCAGGGGACCTGATGGGTTTGAAGCAGCTTGCCGAGAGATTCAAGGGCACCTTCAGGGGCTGTAAATACAGGGACTTTAAAGGTTTAGGTTCAGGGTTTAGGGTTTAGGGTTTAGGGTTCAGGGAACCCCGAAAATAAAGTAGGAATATAGTAGAATGTATACCCTCGTAGTTATATTCCTGTTGTATTTCTACTATATTCTTGGGGTTCCCTATTTGGGGCTCCCATTCAAGTCCCTTTAGTAAAGGGGTTCAAGGGATCCAGGGTTTGGGGTTCAGGGGTTAGGGCGGGAATATTGTCGGAGTATCAGGACCCTGCTAGGTATATTCCTTTTATACTCCTTCCATATCTACCCATACCTTTTGGGGGAGCTAAGGAGCTAGGGATAGTCTATATCAATATAATAAGGGGAGCTAAAGAGCCCAGGAATCTCCAAAACCATAGGGGAGATATTGTTGAGCTTCCTGGCTTGGGGTCCGCATTAAAGTACGTTTATCAAGGGTTTTTTTCGAAAGACCCTGTAAAGAGGATCTGGGGATCTATGTGGATTTTGGGGTCGCTAGGGAAGGATTCCGATGGGGTAGTAATATTGAGGCACTTCGTACATACCAGGGTCCAACGATTTCGGGGTTGGGTTTTGGGCCTTTTCAATTTTGGATCAAGTCTTCAGTGATGAGTGTTGAGGGAT
The DNA here is from genome assembly GCA_905231905.1 of Symbiodinium pilosum. Taxonomy (NCBI): domain Eukaryota; class Dinophyceae; order Suessiales; family Symbiodiniaceae; genus Symbiodinium; species Symbiodinium pilosum. Next base: position 17,084 of record CAJNIZ010002441.1, read on the forward strand.
AAGGATTTAGGGGTAACCCTAAACCCTAAACCGTGGGGTTTAGTGGTTAGGGGTTTCGGAGTTAGTGTTTTGAAGCCGGAGCGATGTAGGCCAGACCTTAGCTTAAACATATGAGACTTGGCCCCGGCAAACACAACAACATTTCAAAGCATAGGATTAAGAGATGTTATGCACTTAAAGTGTCGTACCCTGTAAGTTTTTTGGGTGTAGGGATTAGGGCTTGGAATTCGGGATCTAGGATTCAGGGCACAGAAAATCGTGCATAGGATTTGGGATGCTAAGCGCAGAAACCTCACGCGGCTTGGGTTTCAGGGTTAAAGGTTTAGGGTAAATTCAAGAGCCATCACCTAAGCGTCTGATTTTTGAACAGCGGAAACCTACGAGCCTACCCCCTAAATCAAGTTGAACACTACACCTTAAACCTTAAATTAAACCGTAAACCCAAACCCAAAACAGGTGCCTCATATTTTAGGCCATAATTCTACCGGACCCCTACCAGTGGAGGAGTGTTTGCGTGAGCGCCTGTACTACGTGTTGACGTAGGGTTTAGGGTTCCAAGGCGGCCAAGGCGACCCCAGAGCCCTAGATCCTGGCCTCCAAGCCATCCAACACCATCTCAATCCGGACACCCGCAACCCTGAAACCCTGTTAAAACCCTAAACCCCTGAAGGCTAAACCCCTAAAACCAAACCCCTAAACCCTTAAACCCTAAGCCCTTAAACCTTAAACCCTAACCCCTAAACCCTAAACCCCTAAACCCTAGGGTTTAAGTTTAGGGTACCATAGGGTGACCCGACCCAACATGTGGCACTCGAGGCCGGAATTATTCGTCAATGATGAGCACATGCTGGCACCACCCAGGGTTATGTAGGGAGATAATCCAGGGTATAATATGGGGTTAAGGGTTGTGTAGGGATATCATCTAGGATATAATACAGGGTCAAGGGGCTTAGTACATTTCGGAATGTTGGGAGGATTTGCAATTTGCCTAGGAGAAGCGGTATGAAATGTGAGCAATAGCGTACAGTTGTAGGCCAGTCATGTTTTTTTTTTTTCCAAAGGGGTTTGTTGGGCTATATTGCGATGAGAACTGCAGCGACAATTGCCGAGTAGGTTGAAATGGCCCGCCCTTGCAAACTGTCTTTTCTGGGCAGATAACTTGCGCGGAGAAAGAAGGCTCAGAGTTTTGAGTCTAGGGCTTTTAGCCTAGAACAACCGTAAACCCTAAGTTCAGGGTTTAGAGTTCAAGGTTGACGGCTTAGGGCTGCGGGTTCGGGATATAAGTTCTTGGGCTTTGGACCGAGGCTTTTGGGTTCAGGACTTAGAGCCTTGGGTCTAGGGCCTGCAATTTAGGGTTCAGAGTCTTGGCGTCAGGGTTTGTGCTTACAGGTGCATGTAGGCCCTATGCCCTAAATTGCATCACTGAATGTTTCAAGAAGGGGTCTGTCGAATAAGTTTGCCCACCTGGTACTGCACTCTGAGACTTTGATGCGCAATGCCTGCCTCCCCCTCGCACCAGTGTGAGGATTTTCAATTCTAAGTTGGCATTGCAGGTCTAAGTGGTCTGACTGGTGGCATTGCACCAAGGATTGCCCAGGAGGACTCAAGCAATCAAATCTGAACGAGCAATCAAATCTCTATCCCCAAAGCTTCAAAGACTCCGGTTCCTTTCTTTGGCTTGATGCTTTGGAATGCATAGGATGGGGTAGAACCGCTAGAAGTGAGGAACAGCATGCGAGTGCGCAAGAAATGCCTTCGGAGTTTTCCTACATCATTTGTTAGGGTTACCAGGGGACCATTAAGGATGGACATAGAGGTTCCTTTGGTAGTTTTGTACATTCCCTACCCTAAACCCTAAACCCTAAACCCTAGACCCTAGACCCTGGACCCTTAAGCCCTAAACCCTAAACCCTAAACCCCTACACCCTTATGTACCACTTTCAACTGAGGATCACAACCTTAGGGTTGCCACCGTGAACCCCTGTATCAATCCCACGGCTTCGTGTTGCCGCGGGGGGCTTCAAACCCTACCTGTAACCCCAATAACCTCCAGTTTTATGGGTTATACCTACTATTTGAGGGTACTTACTACTAAACTGTAGGTTATTGGAGCCACAGGTAGGCCTGTGAAGTCCCAACCCCTGAGGAGAACCGCTCAGCGGGTTTGGGCGGGTTTCATTTGAAACGCTATTGCCTGAGTTGTAGTTGCAGTTGGCTTACACTAGTCATTGCCTTTCAACTTTACACCGCAGTGGAGATATTCCTAATCCGCAGGCTTGTCCGCTTTTGTGAGAGGATCAATCGTGCTTTGGAGAAGAAAGGGCCAAGCAACTTTCAGGTCTGGCGTGGACTTTTAGGTGGACGCATCTACCCTCTTTCTGGCTTTAACTCGCAAGAGCAGATCGCCGAGACTTTATCTGATATTGCTTTTTGCAAGGATTTGCTGGGAGAAATTGCCTGGGCTTTGAACCACAAAATTTGTGGCATTGACGAGGCGAACACTTTGTTGCCTTTAGCCCTTGGCTGGAGAGCGACCTCAGTACTGCACAGCTCCACTTTGCCTGTCTTTTGGCTTGGAAGAGAATTTCTTTTTCCGGTTACGCCTTAATCCCTAAACTTTAGGCCCCAAACCCTTTTAAATCCTAATCAGCTGAACCTTGCACTCTACATCGCTAAATTTCATTTTGGGGCTTAAGGTTTTGCTAATGTTGGGGTTCAGGGTTAGATTTCAGAGTTAGGGTTCAGGGTTTACAGTCATGGGTTGTGGGTTCAGGGTTTAGGGTGTAGGGGTTTTCGGGTTTCGGGTATCTTACATACGACTTTGTTTGAATTCGCCCCCTTGGAGTCAAACTCAACACCCCAATCGTAGCCCCATACCCTAAACCCTATAGCCGAGATGAAGCCCCAAACCCTAAGCTTTCAAAGCCGTGAACCGTTAACCCTCCCTGACACTATGCGGTAAATAGCATTCTCTGAACCTTCCCAAGCCTTAAGCCAAGTGAATATTTGGGGTCCCTTCCTGGCGAGTCGTTTTAGTAAGGACCCTAAGCCCTAATGTAACGCTAAACCCTTGACTTTAAACCCTAGGCCCTAAACCCAAAACCCTAGATCCTAAACCCTTAACTCTAGACTCTAGATCCTAAGCCCTAGAAAGCCCTAACCCCAATGTCCTGAAAGTCCTCGTGTAGGAAGTCATTGAGCCTTACCTGATGCCGACAAGCCCGGCGACTTTTCCGCAACAGTTTAAGGGTTACGGTTTGAGTATAGGGTTCAGGGTTTAGGATTGGGTTTAGAGGTTTAAGGTTGAGTGTTTACGGTTTCGTTATGTAGGGAGCGTATTGGGATTATAAGACTCATGTAGGGGTTGTATGTGGACTATGTAGGGGCTTGAGAGGGATCATTAAGCAGTTTTGAACCATTTTTATTCTCCCTTCTTAGCGGTTTCAGGTTTAGGGGGTAAGCATAGAAGCTGTGTAGGGTGTACCTGGAATCCAAACAAAATTGCCAACACGCTCTCCTGATTGCCGAGGGTCGGGAAACGCTAATAATATGAATTTCAAGTACTGCGGTAAGGAGTTGGGCTCGGTGCAGGCCCACGAAAATCACGAGAGGCGTGTACATGGCGAGCAGGCTGTTCGCACATCAGTACCTAAGCCCCAAGAATATGTAAAATAATAGCCCTAAACCCGTAATGATAGCCATAAAGGCCATTATTTTACCTATTTTTGGGGTCCAGGTAAGCCCTAAACCCACTAAACCCCTAACCTTACATCCCTAAACCCCAAATAGTAGTTTCCATTTTCTTCTCCATTATCCCCACATAACCCCTACAGTAAGGTTTCTAAGACGACCAGAGACGGCATGAAGGGCAGGGTGGTGCGGGGTCTTTTGCTCAGGCCGCTTTGCTTGGGTCACTGGGTTAGGGGTTTAGGGTTTAGGGTTTATGGAGAAGTAGTCGTAATATTGGCTGTGGGGACCCATAATCCGAAACGCCAAGCCCTGAATCCCAAACCCACATGCCTTAACCCTACGCTGCCAAAATCCTAAGCCCTGAATCCCCAATCCTAAGCCCCAAATCCTCAACGCTTAGCCCCAAATCCTAAATCCGAAGCCCTACATATCTCCATATGGTAGTTTCCCTAAATAAGGGGGGACCCCCCGATATAGACCCCCAAATACTGTAGTCCCTATTATAGGTACCCCAAAAGGGTATGCTTAATTTTGGGAAGCCCCCATATAGCCCCCTATAGCCCCTTGAAAGGAAGCCATGGTTCCCAAGCCCTCAGCCCTAAGCCGTAAACCGTAAAACCCTAAACCCTAAACCCCAATATCCCTTATAAACCCCTTTACAGGGACCCTATAGTATACCCCTATATAAACCCTATAACCCCTTTTAAACCCCTAAACACCCTAAACCCTAAAACCCTAAACCCTAGACTCCTGAGGCGGATTCGGCCCTTAGGGGGAAGCTCGGGATGGAAAGCTTCGGCTTGGGTAGTGGCTGGGCCTGGGCTTAGGGTTTAGGTGTTTTAGGGTTTAGGTGTTTTGGGGTTTGGGGTTTAGGGTTTAGAGTTTAGGTGTTTTAGGGATTTAGGGTTTAGGTGTTTTAGGGATTTAGGGTTTAGGTGTTTTAGGGATTTAGGGTTTAGGTGTTTTAGGGATTTAGGGTTTAGGTGTTTTAGGGGTTTAGGGCTTAGGGGTTTAGGGTTTAGGGTTTAGGTGTTTTAGGGCTTAGGGTTTAGGTGTTTTAGGGTTTAAGGTTTTAGCGTTTTGGGTTCTATAGGATCCCTTTATGGGAATTACGGGGTTTCATGGTTTTATGACCGTTTGCTCCGAGGGTCAGGGGACCTTGAAAGTTGGTTAAGAGTAGGGAGGCCCTAAACCCTAAACCCTATTGTCAAGGGTTGTTATATGGCATAAAGGGTCCCTGAGCTTTTTCACGTTCGACGTTTTAGGGTCTAGGGCTTCAGGATTTGGATGTTCATATTTTAGGCTTAGGGTTTGCGCGGGTTTGGACTTTAGGTTTTTAGAGATTATAAGGTTTAGAGCTTGCGGATTCCTAGGGTTAAGGTTTTAGGTGAGGCTTCGGGATTAGGGTTTTGAGTTCAGGAATTGGGGTTTAGGGGCTTTGGTTTGGGGATTTGAGTACTACTCTCAGTGGGCACACTTAAGTTCCGAAAGAAAGCAGGAGGCCTTTAGGGAAAGAAGAGAGCTTACGCGGTTCAACCGCCGGCGAAGTCCTTCAGATAAGAGCATCGGTTTCAGCTTGGGACGACAGGTCGATGCTTTTCAGGGCTGGCACTTAGGTTTAGGGTAGTGGTGATTCGATGAACCAATTTTGAAAATGCGACCTTCCATCCTCGTTTGAATATTCGGAGGTTTGTCTGCAGAAGCCCAAAGGTCATCACTGGGTTTGTGGTTTAGGGTTTAGCGAAGCTTGTCGGATGTCAGGGCAGTTTCGCAAGCTTCAGAGGTTTTCCAGGGTCGCTCGTTTCACGCAGTGCTTTCACGCTTTTCATCTTCTTGTTCAGTCGGTGGTCCCAATACTGTTTGCAGGAATGGGAGTACCAGGAGACTTTAACGGCGTGCGGGAGGCGATGGAGGCGGTGAGGCTGCCCAGACTGCTGTGGGTGGCCTTCTTGCACGTAAGCCCATGGTCCTCAAGCTGGTCAAAGACGCCGCTGAGCAGTCCGTCAAGGAGTTGCTGCTGGGCAGTGGCTACCCCTAGGGGTCCAAGGACCCAAATAATATGGTCTTAGGGCCCAAATACCATTTACATTATAGTGTTTGGGCCCTGAAACCCTACTATTTGGGTCCTTGGACCCTTAGGGTACAGTAGCGCTCTTCTTGCAGGAAATCCTGCGTCGACTGCCGAAACTTAGCTCGCTTCTGCAGTCGCGCCTCCGAAATCAACTTTCACATGCAGGTTTAGTGTTTAGGTTTGGGGTGGATGGGGGGAATGCCGTGAAGAGATTCTGTATGTTGTGCTTAAGGTAGAATGGTGGCATTGATGTCTAGAATAACCCTCTCATAAATGCTAGAAAACCTTAAGGTTCAGGGGTTTACGGTTTAGGCTTTAATTTAGCAATCCTTCTTAAATGCTAGAGTTTCATTCTTTTTGTTTCCCGCGCCTCCACTCTTCCTTAAGCACCAGCCAACCCTTAACCCTAAACCTTAAAACCTAACCCCCGAACCCACGAGAACTTGGTGGCCCGGCTGCTTGCCCACCGACAGGTGATTGGCTTGCTTTTGGTTTGGAATTTCGGGTAGAGGGTTTAGGGTTGGGGTTTAGTGATTACGGGTTTTAGGGTTTATAATTCACGGTACTGCCCCCACTCAGTAGCAGTTGGATAATAAATATAGTATGGTTATATACAGCCCTTAATAGGACCCCAAATATGGACTGTTACTGGGTTGGGGCAGTACCCAACCACTACCTTTACGCAACCCTAAGCACACAGGAAACGCGTCTCAGGGATTTAGACTTTGCGGCTGCCATTGCTCTTTCTTTGAACTCAGTGCCCCAATGCAGCCCAACCCTATACAGTAGTTTCCATTTTCTTTTCCATTTTCCCATATAACCTATATTACCCTACATTATCCCAATAGTAAATTATATTATCGCAATATTACCTATCACCCCCGAAGCCGTGTATCTACAGGGTTTAGCGACGCCGTGAACCCCAACATCTTAGATATCGGAAGCCTCAAAGTCCAGACAGCGAAGCTGGCACCCCAAGGTCCAACGGCTTAGGCTGCAGGGATTCGGGTACGCTGCCAGACCAACACCCTGAATCCAAAACCCCAACGCCCAAAATTTCTCACCCAACTGTGTGAACCCTAGATCCTGTATCTCTCTCCCTAATTCCCATGGCCCTATCAAATCCCCTAACGGGGACCCTGTACCCTCAATCCAGCCCCCACCCGAGAGCCTAGACCGGTAGCTCTTGCACCTTAACTGCGTGTGGGTTTAAGGGTTTTGCGCTTTCTAAGGCAATTTATATATTGTGGACCGAAATAGCAACCCCAAACTAGGATAACACCTTTTCGAGACTCCACGCTAGGCCTTGCATTTTCGGAAGCCCAACTCCTGATAATCCACTGTATAATTTCAGATTCCAATTCATTTTCTTTTTCGTTTCCGTTTGACCACCCACCCTACACCCCAACACCCAAACGTTACATATAGATATATGTCCTTGGCCATCTCAAAAAACACCGATATATTTCCATAACTGATACATCCTCTCTAAAGAGACCCTAAACCTTAATCCTCAACCCTAAATCCAACCAAACCCACTACACGCTAAACCCTGAAACCAACAGCCCGAAAACCCTAAGCCTTAAACCCTATAAGCCCTAAACCCCCGAACCCTGAATCAAAAGCCCTAAATCCTAAACCCTAAAACCCGTACACCCTCACACCTAAACCCTCAACTCGATGTATTCGTAGCACCCCCCAAAACCCTAAACCCTTAAACTCTTAACCCTAAACCCTACACCCCAACTAGTAGCTGCCACGTTCTTTTCCATTATCCCTATATAACCCTTATATAATCCCTATAAAGCCCATTATCATATAATCCCTAAACCCCTATACCCTATCATATAACCGCTATATCCCGCTATATCCCGGTAGTACCCCCAAACCCAGGTAGCGACCTCTCGCGGCGGAGGTCTTCGAGCGGGGGAACTCTGAGCCAAGGGAGCCAGGTGCCAGGGCGTTGAAAGGTTTATGGGGTTATATGGGGTTATAGATACCCCAATAATGGAGAATCAAATGGAAAAGCAAATGGAAAATGAAATGGAAACTAGGTTTAGGGTTTTAAGGTTTTAGGTTTTAGGTTTTAGGCTGTAGGGTTTCGGGGCTTTAGGGTGTAGGGATTTAAGAGTAGAGTTTAGGGATTAGGATTTCAGGGTTTCAGAGTTCAAGGTTTTAGGGTTTCAGGGGTTAGGGTTGAGGGTTTAGGGTTTATTTTCAGGTTCCCTTTTAGGGGGATGTAGGGGGATATATGTGGCTTTACAATGTTACAACGCCAAACTCTAAACCCTAATGCCTAGTAGCGTGTTTATGGGATTCAGGGTTTAGGGCTGGGAGTACAGGATTTCGGGGGGCCAAGGTGCTGAGAGTTCCTTTTGGACGCCCTCAAAGGGGTTCTACAAGAGTATACAGCGCATTTATGGTTTATGGTTTATGAGGGTGTATAGGGGTATACAGAGGTGTATGATGTTTAGAGTTAAGGGTTGAGGATTGAAGATTTAGGTAGAACAACAGAGAACCAATCAAATAAGAACCCGGTTGAGGGTTCAGGGTCTACTAGCCCCCGAGATTCCCCCTCAATTAGCTTTGCCTATCCCTTACTTAGCATGGATTATGCTTGGACCTGGGCAGCGATAGTAGGAGGCTGGTAGGGCAACCCTAAACCCCAAACCCTAAACTGTAGGGCTTAAGCCCGCATCGTATCAAGGTTTCCCCTTTTTCTGCAACAGGGTTTAGGGTTTGGTTTTTAAAGTTTAGGGTTTTGTTTTTGGAGTTTCGGGTTCAGGGTTTAGGTCTAGGGTTTAGCGGTCTAGCGTTGATTATGGGGGACAAAACAACTACCAATACTACCGTTCTAGATGCCCTTCATCAGAATGGTCCAGGCTGACAATGATATGAGTTTTTGTTCAGGGTTCTTTTTTTTTTTTTGTGGCCCTTTTAGAAGTGAGCTATATGGATCTCCATGTTAGTTTGGGACGTATACGCCCTGCGGAACCTTTGGAAAGATTTGGGATGTAGCTTTTAGAGTTTAGGGCGAGCCGTTCCTTTCATGGCAGGCTGTCCGCCCTTGAAACTTGAAACCTTGAAGATTCTTGGGTTTAGGGTTGAGGGTTGAGGGTTGAGTGGTTTAGGGTTTGGTGGTTTATGGTTTGGCTGGGGTTTAGGTTTGGGGTTTAGGACATTGGGGGTTGCGAGCTTAGGGTTTAGTTGTCAGGGTTCACCGAAGCTTTTCCCTGCAAGGTGCGGAGCATCAACCAAGACCCTGAGCACCTCTCACCCCCCAACCCTACTGCCCTACACCCCAGAGTTTAGGGTTTAGGG
>CAJNIZ010002442.1:0-26159 GCA_905231905.1 Symbiodinium pilosum
TGCATAAGCGGGTGCAACATTAATCTGAGAGCGCTGGCAGGACGTTTTTGTTAAAGCCTCGATGCAGAGGACCCACTGTATGCGTCTGCATGCCGGTTGAGGGTTTATCCCAGGTATCCAAGTGCGCAAACAGTACCTACATTGTAGATATTAGCTACATTGGGCTATTCGGACACGTAGGGCTAGAGTTTGTGGTTAATTTCAATTTCTGAACAATACCAGCCCCCTCCTCCCACCGTGAGGGCAATTGATGCGATCCATCCCGGAATTTTGATCACAGGGTGTCTGGCTGAAGACCTAACTGAACCCTCAACCCTTGATCCTGAAGCTGGGCTCGGGGTTTTTATCGTACGGAGCTGCTTCTCATTTCGTAACGGGCCTCAGCTTTTTTGAGTATGGGGGCTGTACGTTTCTTAGGTCAATATTTTCTAGGGGTCCGGAACGGTCACTAAAAAAAGATTCGGGGGTGCGTGTGGTGAATCTCTACAGCTTTGCAAGAATTACTTCGTGAATTCCCAAAAATTGCAGGCTACTACATTACCCTGCGACTCCACTCTCCCACAGCCGAGCACCTACTCTTAACAATATAGCCTAGCAACTACTCTTAATACATAAGCTAGTGTCAATATTAGGCTTTCCAAAAACCATGAAGGGTGGACACAGGGTTCGGTGTAATTGGTCTTTAGTATATACCCTAATGAGGGCCCATGTCCACTATGTGCATAAGGAAATATTGACTGCAGCGCACATGAACCCAATACAGGTAGGGCATGGGGCTGCGGAAGTTTAAGTTTAGGGCTTAGGGTCCAAGCCAGAATTGATCGTCACTGCAAGGAAACGTTTCAGGGGTCCATTGCCGGGACTTCAATTTTTGTTCCTAATTAGGATACCCACTGTTGTAGGAATACATGTATGCCTGTGCATACGAACCTCTCGGTATATACATGCATATATTATATCTTATATACATATACATGTACCACCCTGACCGCGAAACCTAGGTATCCAAACATAAGGATAGGATTTCCAAGTTTGGAGTTGGAAATGCAGAGTCTTGAAGCCGGCAGTGCCCTGATACAGTGCTCAAGAGGCAATGCCTTGAACACGGCTTTAGGTTTATGGTTTGAGGGCTTTATTATGAACATGTCTCACGGTAATCGTATTAAATCCATCATTTTCCATCATTTGGTGATTACGATGGCTACTCGTGACATCTTTAAAAGATGCTCATTCATCGAAACTAAGCTGCCGAAGTGATTGAAGCTGTTTTCTTCCAGGGTTCTTCGGCCACAGGTTCGCAGAGGGTCTAGGCGCACTCCCTCAGGTGTCATGCGATGGTGAACCTCAACCTATACAAGGGACGCGGCTTGAACAGTGTCAGGGTATCAAAAGAACCGCCACCCCTTGACGTAGAAACTCCCATATCCTCAAAGAAGTCTATGGTCATTGGTTTGCTTTGGGCGATTCCTAGCTTCATCTTGGCGCCCTCGCCTGATGGCGTCTGGTGCAAGATGGCCGCCCCGAGTGGCGTTCTACCATGATTTCGAGGCTTAGCAGCATCAGCTAGATAAAGCTCAGTATTTCAGTTGGAGTTGTGCTGTAGAAGCTTGAAGAATAACCACTTTTTGCCTACACAGCATCATGCTTCTCGAAACCGTCCTGTTTCAATTATGTAGGCGCCTGTCGTACTTAAGCCCGGGCTGCAGTCGCTCTTTGCACCCCGGTTGCATCCCGATACTGTCTCTTGCAGAACAGTATTATGGGTGCCATTAAACGCAGTTTGTTGGGTCTGTATGCCGGCCATTTCTTCGTACGATTCTGTAATGATACGGGGAAGTTGGAACTGACCCGTTAGAGTCAAATCCGCTTTCAAGATTCCCGCCGGCCCAACGACTTTGGTTTCCGAAAGTAGTAGGCAGGTGTTATCGTATGTGCAGCATCAATAGAATAGCTTCTTTATCACCGTATTTTAGGCAATTGAAGACAGACCCTGAAATGTTGAAGCCCTAGGTCTTTGGGGGTCCAGTTTTGTTGTAAAGGTGTGGTTCTGCTTCCTCTGACTCTTGAATTTATAATATATCCACTGGTTCCTGGTCCTCTGGCCATCATGAGACCATCATGCATTCACGAATTGGGAGGCCCTCCCTTTTTTTTTGCAGTCGTGCTTGCCTCACAGAGCATCATGTACACTTTGCACAAAGGGACGGAGCATCCCATCATCACACATATGTAACTGGCAAGGGCCTGCACTGCACGCAACCCTCTTGCTTCTTGAAAGCTGCGCATGCCTGCCTCACATGGTGGTATGTGGACATTCTGTCCGCACAAGGACAGATCTTCCAATCATTGCACGTTTGCAGCGGGGGCTGCCCCCAACCCGCGCGCTTCTTTAAAGCTGTGCGTGCTTGCCTCCCATCATTATAAATTCAGAAGTGGGAGGGATCTGCGCTGCCTCCAGACCCCTTGTATGTCGCCGCACATGCTTGCCTCAAATAGCAGCATGCGTACCTAATGTGGATGGTCCGTCCAACCCCGCTTGTTCAAAGCCGCGCATGCTTACCTCGCAGACCAGCATGCCGGCATTCTGTGTGTCAGAAGGATGGATCTTCCAGCCATCATGTGTTGGAGAATGAGGAGGGCTTCGCACCTCCCACCTGCGTGTATGCCTCACAGAGCAGCATGTACTGTAGGCATTCTGCGCGAAGGATCATGCCATCATGATACACTTGAAGTGGGAGAGATTTGCACCCTCCAGCCCCCTTGCTTCTTCAAAGCCGCGCACGCTCTGAAGTAGCAAGTACACTGGAAACACCACTTTGGCACCTAAACCCTACGCGTAAGCCCCAAAGGCCCGCTCCTTGGCCCAGGGCATTAGTTGGAGGAGTGGAGCCTTGCAGGACCATTGCCCACGGTAATTGTCAGCACTGAAGAATTAGATGCAGTGATTTACTGCATGTGAAGTTGTGCAAGACCAGCCCAGCTGATGCTGCAACTTGCGTCATTTGCAGCGCCCCAAGACCAGCAAATGCTGTAACTTACAACGTGTCAAGCGTTCCAAGACCAGCTAACGCTGCAACCTGCAGCCTTTGAACGTTCCCAGACCAGCAGATGCTCAAAGTCACGACATTCGAGGCATTCCAACACTAACCAAAAATAGCCCACCACACCCTTGCAAAAAGCAATGGCCGAGCCACGACTTTGCAAAAAAAAGCTCTGCCCCCTTTTTGCCTTCATCACCAAGGAATGGAAGGCTCGAGAGCTGGAGATATTCTTAGATCATCCAAGGCACGCTTCGGGTTTGGCATTTCGTGCTTTCCGGAATACTTGAAGGGTAAGAAAAAATCTTGAAATCAATCTTCGTGTAAAACAATCAAAGTTGGTCCAAGATGCCGCAAATCTTGTACAGTTACCCATTCATGCTCCGAACAAGGGAAGCCTATTAAGTGGTTTTGTTGCGCGGACTAGTTCAAGAGATGCCTTCGGGAGATCTACCCGAAACTTTAACAACCCTAAGCTGTAAACCGCATAAAGCCTTAATTATGCTTCAAGTAAAAACAAGAACAGCGTAAATAGTGTGGTTATCTCACATCGGCCCGGATTTCTATGCATCGATGGCGCGTGTATTTGGGGAAACAATGTCTTGGGCTAGGCCACAGCTTATCAACATATTAGAGAAAATGTTGTTTATGGCAGCGCCTACATGCCTACATGCAGCTTTGACAATTTGAACGTGATCCTGGGGTCTATCAGCGTGGCACATAAACACCCTCGTGATTCCCCCGAACAAAGCTTGAAATCCAAAAGCTGGAGCCATGAACCCCACATGGGTATATGAACGTTTCGCAATCATGCCTGTGCAGGTGTTCCTAGCGCAAGAGTGCAGAAATCGCATCGCAAGTTTTTGCCGAGCGCACACGTCTGTACATTGTATGTGCTGGTTTTTTTGGGGATTGACGAATTTGCCAAGCTTCGCTTCTTGACAATCCGTTGCGTTTCTCTGCAAGTTTGCCTATTGGAAGTGACGTTCTTGGGCCGTTGCTTGGAACTGAGTCCCAGTTGAAAACCAGCTACATACCGACTGCTTCACTAGTCCAATCATTTTTGGAGAAGCTCCCACAACGCCAAATCTTAAACCCTGAAGCTCCCAAATAGATCTTGCCAAAGGGCGCCGGGTCGCAGCCCGTCCCCAACGTTGTCGAAACTGACGGAGGCGGGCGCTGAACCTGCAGCTTCATGTTGATGCTCTTAGTTTTGAACTGAGAAAGGAGGGGCAGTTCATGGGGATTGCTAAGGGGTTAGTATTTGAATTGTGCAGGCTTCATTTTCGGCACATACGGATGAATTGTTACTGGGTTTGCGGCTGGCTTCGCAACAGGTGCTGGCAAGGCTCAATTTGACAAGGATTCCGATTATGAGTGAGAGAAAGAAAGAGGGATGACTTCCTCCCATTCTGATCACCAATGAATATCGGACGCGTAGTTATACAAGGGACTCAAACTGCAGCAGATGATTTAGTGGCATGAGTGCACCATCCACCCCACCACCAGCCACGGACAGCTAGAAAACGGGAGAGCGTGAGGACAACATCTGGGACACTATGCGATTAAATGCTTGTGCGAGTCATGCCGTTGGAAAGGAGATCTAGATACATCCAGTCAACGAGGACGTCGCCCAACCAAAACGCAATGCTAAGCAATTCTCACGATTCATGCAGGGGTTACATGTGCACATGTGTGCGTGCTCGTGTGCTGGTATTATTTCTGGTTTCGTAGGCGTACAGTACAGAGCTGAGCGAGGTTTCTAATCCGAGGGTGCCAGTTTGGCTTTGGATATGCACTGGAAGGCTAAGGACCAGGCTTTGTTTTTCAGGGCTGTTGTTGAGGAACTTAACTTAGGTAACCCTAAACTTGAAAGAAAACATTATGCTTACTACATATTTCTATTTTGGTAACTTCAGTGTCATGCATTTGCTGCCTGGAACCAGCAGATGTTGGGTTGTGAGGGTGCAGGGATAAGGGGTATCCCTCGGGTACTTTATTATAACATCATAAGGAGCCCCAAATGCAAGCGAAGCTGGAAGGTAGACGCCTTGAACAATTATGCCGAGCACGGATGGAGTTTCTACAAGGAGCCTCCCAGTACCCTTAACTGGGGTTATAGGGCTAGTGATAATGTTAATTGGGGTTATAGGGCTAGTGATAGTGGGTACTTAGGGTATGATAGAGGATACAGGAGAGTCTAGTCTTTCTAGTACGTAGGGTATGATAGAGGGTAGAGGGAGGGTCTAGGTACAAGGACTTTGCCGCGCTGGAAGTTTTGACGTTGTAAGTATTCAGGCTGCTGAAGCATGGTCATCTGGCAGTTTCTCAGGACTAGGGTATCCTGAGGGACCCCGAGGAATACAACCGGATACACGGATATCGCACAGATCCACCACATAGAATAGGGTTGTCGGGATTACGTTAGTCTAAACTCCTTTAAGGTGGTTATATAGGGGACTATTTAGGGCAGTATTATAGGGGTTATTAAAAAGGGATACTAGGAGTTTAGATTATGGCTCACGTGTTGGCATCATGGCCACATCAGGTCCAGGTGAGGTGTAAGCTTCCATGCCTTCCATGCCCCAGACACCTCAAGGTTTAGGGTTTATTTACCAAGGGCTTTGGGTTTAGCTTATGGTTTAGGGTTTGGAGTTTACATAGGGCTTTGGGCTTAGCTTATGGTTTTAAGTGTAGGGTTTAATTAGTGCTTGGGGTTTAACCGTGTGGTCAGAAGTTTAGGGTTTACATAGGGCTTTGGGTCCAAACTTGGCTTACGCTCATACAGCCTCATCAGTCGCAACTAGGCGATTTTTGAAGACGTGGGCTTTCCGCAGGCTTAATCCTCAATAAAGTTGTATGTAGGAAATGGAAGGCATTGTAACTACCCCAACCGGAAACTGTTCCTCTCAAGTGCCGCTTGCCCATTCATGGGACTTGTTGTGTTTCAACTGCGCAATTCCCAAAAAGCAGTGCGACGCCCCCAAATATTTAACCCTTCTTGCAGGGACCCCAAATTCTCAGGAACCCCAATCCCCGACCCTTTGTAACCACTAGTTAACACTATATAATATTCATATGATCCCTTTATACCCAATAACGATCTATAAGCCGGAATAGCCCCTTGATAACTCCAGATAACGACTGCATAACCGTATATAATCCTTCCTTCCTTAACCCATTTTAAACCCCGATAGCACCTCTTTGTAATGCATATATCGCCCCTTTACAGCCCCTACATCACCCTTTTATAGCCCCTATATTCCCACGAAACAAGGCAACATCCCTGCAGGAGACTCCTGGCATTTTCAGGCAGCTGCACAAGCAGCTGCTCTGCGTAAACTTGTCGATTGTTGCCGAAAAGTAAACCTTAAACCTTAATTACGCCCCGAACATCCCTATAGTGCCCCAGTGTTCATGTCATTTTCGATGTGATGTTCCGCTTGATTCCGCATGATTGGGGCAATATTCCCTGAATGAGGCTTGCAAGCTGGGCAGTTTACGTGGGTTTGGGTCTCCGGTGCAAGGACTTCACCGGACCTTACCCCAAACGGTAACGCCCCATGCAAGCCTCCATAATGCTGCAGACATGTGAAAAGTAACAGAAGTCCAGACAAGATTGGTTACATAACGCCATGCTGTATACTTCAGCTTCCAAAATCCGCCCAACCCTCAACACTCCCTCTGGGAAAGGTTTGGGGGTGTGGTTGGCTGGCCAGTTTTGTTGCTTTTTGTTGGTTCTGTCAAGGACATTGCGCTTTGTTTTGTCCAAATTAAATTAGCAGTAGGGCCTTGAGGCTGCAAATCATCAATTGTTCTGCTGAGGACAGCCGGCCCCAATTCGTCTGCATCGACGCGCCTCCTCCCAGACTCCAAGCGGCGTTGAAGAATTAGGGAGTGGTTGACTCAATATTAGTGTTGGTAGAAAAATGCAGCCGTGTTTGTGCTGGTGCGTTAATTCCATTCCTGTCCGTCCATTGGTGAAGATCCTCCTGTTGCGGAAGGTATCCTTTGACAGAACGTGACCATCTTCGACTTCAGATGTCCTTCCTTCTAGTTGTCAACATACCATTCAAAGCAAAACATCCCCCAATGGTCATTGACTTTTGCTTTTCAAAGCGGTTTTTACGAGCGTTCCATGTTTTTGGGTAGCTCAGTCTTTGTCAAGCTCAGGAAGTGGGACGGAGCCAGCAGCGTTCCTGGGATGGAAATTCATGGCAGTTCCTCAACATCAACGCCTAAAATGCGCCACAAATTGACCCCAAAACAAGCTCTCGCATTGAAGAATCCAACATGTGGGAGGTGTTTATTCTGATTTGTTTTTGTTGAGCCTGTGTCTGTTTGGCTAGGTGCAAGTGCTGCTTTAAGGTGCGCTACCGACTGCCGGTTTGTGTTCTCATAATCGGGAGACAAAGGACAGGAAGAGCTAGGTTCGCGCTTTGGGATACTTTTGAATTTTCCACATTGTTGTTCAAGGGTGCCAGTCCTGAAGAACCATACGGGCCTTTAAATACCCTAAGTAGGAAGATTTGCTCCTGATCTCCAGCCTGAAGCCTCGAAACCATAGAATCCCAACCCCTAGGCTACTGATGGCAGGCCTCGCGCAACTGCAAAGCCTAAGCCAAAAGATCCTCGTCCCCAAGCCTTGGCAGAGAGAGGTCAAAGTCCAAGCAGACGAACAGACGTCACGCGCAGCTCAACGAGGTTGCTCTGGCTGCAAGCTACAGGACTAGCATCAATGCGAGTAGCCATACGGATAAGTACAGGAACGAGCAGGAGGGAAGGAGATAGCCTGGATGACCTATCAGGGTTGCTTCCAGCCGAGCTGACAGTAGCCCTTGTGTTCCCTGGCATCATGCGAGCTCGTTTAGGGTATGTGTGAGAACTGATAGCAATTTTGCAATTTGTTCCCTGCATTCCTCCATTGCCTGGCAGCACCAAGTCTAGCGTAGGCCCATGTGGCTTGTCTTATCAATATAATCCCAATACAACCCTAATATAATCCCAATAGACTATGGTAGTTCCCATTTTCCTTTATCCCAATATAACCCTAATATCATCCCAACATACTTTCTTGTCCATTCTCCCTATATAATCCGTATAGAATCCATATGATCCCAATGATTTCCATCTTTTTTCTTATCCCTATATAACCCCTGCGTGGGTTGTATGGTTTTAGGAGATGAGCTGAAGATTGCCTAGGCGTAGGATGGCGTAGGCTGAGGCTGCTGCTGCTGCTGCAGGGACAACTGGGGGTTTCCCAAAATTAGGGATACCTTTTTGTGGGTCTCTATAATCGGGACTGCAGTATATTTGGGTCTATATTGGGGTCCCCCTATTTTGAGAAACTACCAGCTGGGATCGTGCGTAGCACACGTGGGCCCCCTGCGTTAGTCACCGTTAGCTTCAAACGAACCATTTTTGTGCATGACACGGAGAATGCTTGCGAAAGGGGCCCCGTGGGTCTTTGTGCTGGGTTGCTGTTAAGGAACTTTATTGTAAATCACGATAATAAGGAAGCCCCACTCTACAATATTAACTCATGCTATGGTAGCTTGGATTTAGTTGCTTAATTAACAGCAACCCAACCTGAGCCCATTATGATAGCTGAAATCCCAAGAAGTCAGCAGTGTTTGCAGTTTCCAGCCTAAGCCCTAAACCGTAAACCTTAAGTCCAGACCCTGAAAATGGATGTTCCTCACAGAAACATAGGCTGAATACATGCCCCACAGCCAAGACCCTGACCGCGTTCTCGTTGGGCTCCTTCATACCATCCCAATCCCTACTTGGAGGGTCAGGGAGACTTAGTAAGTAGGTTAATACTGGGGATACTTGGGGACGTCATATAGTTTATAGGGTTTATTAACTTACTTACTAATTCATCCCAACCCTGCAAGTATGCCTGCATAACCAGAACCAGACCTCAGCTCCCATTTCAGGTTCCTTCGATGTTCAATCAAGGTTGCCTTCGTTACCCCCTCAACGTTCAACCGTATTTTTTTTTTGATTTCTTAGCTGCTCAAAGGCACCCTGCCCGTATTTTTCTTACTCCTTGGCCTGAAAGCATTCACCCCTTTGGGATCTAAGTAGTCGTCCCGTCGGCAAGAAAGCCTCATCTTACGTCTGGTAGCAGGAAATGAACGACGGAATGCTTCTGGTACTCCTTATAAATCCCTCGATGATTGACTGGTTTTCATATCCATTTCATTTTCCGTTTCTTTTCCGTTTAATTCTCCAGTACTCGGCGAATAGCTCTACCTGAACCCCAAAAATATGTAGAATAATGGCCTTTTGTGCTATTTAAAGGGGTTTTGGGCTATAATTTTACCTACTTTGGGGGGTTTAGGTAAACTCTCCCCCTTAATTAGATAGAATATGGGATATATGGGGATCTTATTAAAACAGAAAGCCACATTCTATCTACTTAAGGGGGACTATGGCTCTAAACTCTATCTGCGAGGCCGGTGCGGCTCCCAGTCCTCGTCATGTAGCCCTGAGTTGCCATTCACAGTGTCTAGGGCTGAAGGCTGGGGGGATTTCAATGTTAGGGTTTAGGGTTGGGAGTTGTTGGGGTTTAGGGTTTAGGGTTTTTAGGGTTTAGGGTTTAGGTTTTCAATGTAGCTTAGGGCTAGTCTTTAGGGTTGAGGTTTAGGCCCCATGGTGTATTTCCTGGAGTCCTCATTCACCTATCAGAAGAACTTAGCCAGAACCTATTAACATGAAGTACATTCGAACGGTCTAGGTCGGGTGAGGGCTTGAATCCTTACTGCGAATTTCTTATGTTCTTTCGTGTAGCTAGAAGCCTAACCATGCGAGATGCCTCACACCAGAACCCAGCTCCATGGGCTCGCGGCCCCCTAAGCCCTAATCCTGAAAACCCTTCGTAGTGTGGGTTGTCGTTTAGGAACTGAATTTAAGTTACTGTATGGGGGAAACCCCATTTACTATTCTATATATGAACACCCATTATACTAACTTACATCAAGTTCCTTAACAGCCACCCAGTAGTGGGGTCCCTACGGATGGTGGCACCTACCCAGCCGCAAGCTTTCCCGAATTCATTGGATTGCCCGCCTACTACAGTACGAGTCCCTATGGAAATTTAGAACAGTACGGCGCTGCATGAAGCAGTCTTGCAAGATTCCCACTTCTGGTAATTTAGACCAAGGACCTTTTGAAATGCCCTCCCTCCAATGATAAGTCCCCCAACACCCTTACCATGCGTGTCCCCCCACCCTACGCTACAACGCTGTGGAAGAATGTTGACAAGTAGTGGCTGAGGCCTTACTGTTAGGGAAAGTGGATCAAGGGAACATGGACGACAGGATGACAGCATTCGGCATTTATAAATAGCTGTACGTGAAGCACATACGCAGGCTTCAATGCTGAAATCACATAGAAACCCAAGTGAGCAGAACACGTGGGAAGTCCTTAAGCCATAAACCCCAAACCCTAAGCACCCTAAACCCTAAGCCCCTACACCCAAGCCCCCCAAACCAAACCTCTTTACCCCTAAGGATCCAAGTGCCCAGATAGCAGTGGAATGGCTTGGTAAGCTTTCTTGTCCGCCTACCAGAAACCTGCGCTGGCGGATGAAAAGCTGCATGGTTTAGGGTTGAGGGTTTAGGTTTTGGGGTTTTAGGGTTCAGGGTTTAGGGTTTAGGGTTTAGGGGTCAGCATTTGCGCATCCAGGCAGTGCAAAGGCCCTGATACAAAAAAGGGATTGAGGGTTTAATGTTTGGCTTTTTTGGTTAAGGGTCTAGGGGCTGAGGGTATTGTGGTTCAGGTTTTAGGGGTTGAGGGTTTAGGGGTCCATAAGTTTAGGGGTGTAGTGTTTAGGGGTGAGGGTTTCGCAGGCTCACATGGACCCCCAAAATATGTAGAATAATGGCCTCTTCGTTGACCGTTTTCAAGGGTTTTGGGGGCCATAATTATACCCACTTTGGGGGTCCAGGCGTTGGCAATGATGCATAGCCAGGTGGGAAGCAGCAGGGTCTTCATGAGAAGGGTCTGCATACCTGCAACCCCACTGTACTGAAAAGGGTTTAGGGTTTAGGAAGCTATCCATCTTCAAGCAGCACTTTCCAGCAGCTGATTTTGGATTAGTTAAGATGACTTGTTTTTTGTTCGGGTGTTGGGGTTGTTCAGGGCGTTCCTTTGCAAGTTGCAAGCATTGAATCATGGCAGTATGCGTGCTGCTGGTTTGCAAGTAGAGAATGAAGGAATATACATTACCTACTGACCAGCAGTAAGTAGATTTTTGGATTTGGGGGTCTGTTCGAAGTAATTGGCAAACGGACGTGGGTCTTGAACCCCTGAGGGCTGATCTCAAGATGTTGCTGACGGCTGTTAACAAATCGAATCCTCTTCCTCTAATGGAAAGCCCCCCCATCCAATCACAGCCTCTCATGAGTATTCCGACATAACAGCGAATTGCCCAAGACTCATCGTGAAGCCTCCTGCCAGCAGGATATACAAGGTCGTTTATCGAGGGACAATGGCAGAATACCTTGACGTCACTCGGCTGAAGTCAGGGATTCTCCTCCTAACATGCAGGACGCCCGGTCTACACGCGCACACACACAAACTGAAATGGACCAAGAAAGGCCTGTTGCTGGACTCCCGTAGCTTGCTAACCGCATCCGCTGAGTCCCAAGTTCTAACCTGAAACGTTTGTGCCTGAATTCAGACCCCTGGTGAAGGGAGACTGGCCTAATGAGCCGCAACCCCTTAAGCTTAGTGGTTAGATGCGTCCAGGCTTTGTTTTTGAGCCTGCAAAACCCCCACATAGTTTGCACTGCTTCTGGGCCATGGCTTTCCCCAGTGGGTAAGCAAAGTCTCATGTGCCGCCACGCTAATGTCCTCAAGTTGTCCTCCATTCCCGAGACGCATTTGTGATTCAGCTCCCGGGTTGTCTAGTGAGTCTAGTCGTCGGTGGCTGGGACAGGCGATTCAGATCCTTTGTATGGGACGCCTGGGTTTTTCAGCTTGAGGCAGAGACTAGGGGCTTGGTTTGGAATCGGTGTTTGAAGAATTTTTGGGCCATCGTTTCCATAAGTTGCCTGCAGATCAGTTTCGCAGGTTCGGGCAGTCCCTTGAAGGACGGAAGCTAGCCGCCTTCCGGATCTGAGTACAATATACCGCCCAAGAAAGCCCGGATACGACCCAGATAAGGTGTGAATGTTCTCAACTCATGTCTGTGCAAATCGGCCTTCATGACAGGCTTCAGATGCGTCAATTTCCGGGCTGAGCCTTCAAAGGTCTTCAAGATACTTTGGGCCAGATGGGGCCTGAGACCTTGTCAATGCATTGGGGATTCTCCCGGCAAATTCTGAATCCTATAGTCCCCTTAAGTAGATAGAATATGGGGTATATGGGGATCTTATTATTATAATATACCCACAGCCATATTCAATCTACTTGAACCCTAAACCCTAAACCCTACACTCTGAACCCTATATAAGGGGGGCTACACCCTGTGAGCCCCAGAATCAAACCTTCCTAAGCACCAGGCCGCATCTAAGCTTCAAAGCCCACATGAGCTATAGTCTAAGCTCCTTCAAGGGGTATATATAGGGGATTATAAACATACATACATATATATATCTATCTATCTATCTATCTATCTATATATAAGGGAGCATTATAGGGCTTATTAAGGGGGATACTCGGAGTTTGGACTATAGCTCACATACTGCAGTGCCGCTAGACTCTGTGACTTTCCAGTACGTACTGCAACCTTCCAGGCTTCCCTCAAACACAACTTGCCTTTCTTGTGCCGGTTCAGTCTCTTCTTTTGCAAAGCCTATAACCCGAAAACGTGAGAGCCGCAATCATCCAACCCATAGAAAACGTATTCATGGCATCGTTTTTGGCAAACGATCGACAAGTCTGAAGCTGCAACCACCAACTGAATTTCCACCAGAGCAGGTGTATGTGGTAGGGACAGATGACACGAAACCCGACTGCAACATCCTCCATGCCTTCATCTTACCCTGATGTTGGGGGTTTGTAAGGAGTTCAGGAATAACAACCAGTAAGTAAACCCTAAACCCTAGGACGCAACTTGGGGATTCCCTCAGTCTCTCAAAGAGACCTGTTCGTAAACGGGATAACCGCAACAATGGATAACCAAATGGAAGCTATTGTTGCGTAGCCGCTTCAAGAGATCGAGTTCCCAAAATCACGGGTCTTTTTTGGGTGTCCTTACAAATAGTAAGGATTTAGCGTATATTGGGGTCCATTTTGGGCACCCCCCTCCCCTTTTTCTGGAAACCCGCCAAGCCACGATTGCCTCCGTCCGCCCCGTCCCTAAGGCAGAAGAAGTGCAGCCTTTGCTGCAGGCCCGGCGCTCGGCACTGAGGGTCCAGCCTTAGCCGCACGAAGCCCAAAGTAGGGTTTAGGGTTCAGGGGGTAAGGTTTAGTGGGTTAGGGTTTGCGGTTTGGACAACACCCCTGCGTGATGTACTCAAGCAGAAAACCTATCAGTTTGAGAGCCCCGCTGCCAAACATGAACAGTCCATCTATTAACCCCATCTACTTGGATCCTCACCGTGGCGCAGTATGCTGTCTGCATCAGGCCGTCTAAGACATGCATTCCTAAACCACAAAACCCTCTCTCATCCTCTCTCCCTAGATCCTGAATCCTAAGGCCTACAATCCAGACTCTTAAGCCCTGGCCCCCTGAAATTCTCAAATAACATCAGAAAACCTTGACTTCCCCCCCGTTGCCAAGCCCTAAAGCCCCGAGCCCACTAAAACCCTAAAACTGTAAACGATAAAGCTTGAACATCTTATAATGTCCTATAAAGCGTGAAGCCCCCGCGCGGCTGAAGGCCGCAGCTGCGGCCGAAGCGCAGCCGGGGGCATCAGAGGCGCCCTCTGAGGGAGGTTGCGATGGTATAGTCCCCTTTAGGTAGATAGAATATGGAATTGCACATGAAAAGATCCCCATATACCCTACATTCTATCTACCTGAGGGGGGCTATAAGGTTTGAGGCTTTTTAAGGCTTAGGGTTTGATTCAGGTTTGGGGTTCGGGGGTTGGATCAGAGCTTTAAGGTTCAACGTAGCAGGTTGAGCATCTTGGGTTGAGAGTTTTAGGGTTCAATCAGATATTTTGATAGTAAGCCTATAGATAACCCCTCTATGTGCCCCAAAATAACCCTGTATATACTCCAATTCTATACCCCAATAGAACCCATATACATACCTTCTGAATATCTTTGTTTTTTTCTCAATAGGTCAGGGTTTGGGGTTGATAGCTGAGTAGGTTCAGGGTTTGAGGAATGTAGCTAAGCTCGAAGGCCTTGGGTTGATTCCAGAAGTGTTTTGGGGTCGAGGGTTGGGAGTTGAGGGTTTGAAGGTTGAGGGCTGAGTTTTCTGTGTTTTTTTCTGTGAAATGAGGGTTATGCAGCTTCAGGATGTCAGGGCTACGCATACGTTTCGCGGGGTTCAGGAAGATTGAGGCAGTTGTTCGTGATGTCATATTCTTCTTCCCGATAGCTTCTACGATTTGAGCGTCCCAACATTCTACAACCTAGGGCTTAGGGTTGAGGATATATGTGAGCTACTCTTAATAGTAGCCACTTGTTCCCAGACCCTTAACAATGTGCATGGGGGGTCCCTCTTGTAGTTTAGTATAGTCCCTATGTCCATTGGATCATGTAGGAAATGTTGACTGTAGCTCAAATTGTAACCCTCATCCCGGAGCCGTGGGTACTGGGGTTTAGGGCTTAGGCTTTAGGGAACAAGTTTCATGTATTCCACTTGTAGTAGTATTCTATCTTGAAGAAGGGTCCTATGTTTCGCTCAAGGTTGGTGAAAGCTTGCGAGCTTGCTTGCGGTTTACGGCTTTAGGTTTTACGGTCTAGCGGCTTGAGGTTTTAGATTTAGGGTTTACGGGTATATAGGATCCGTGTTTCAAGGCTTTGGGTTCTTGATTGAGGGCTCTGGGTGCTTAGAGTCATGGCCTTGGATTCTTGCGGGTAGGGCAGGGGCAATTTGTTGCACCATTGCCAAGAGAAGGTCAGAAGACGCATTCTACGATTGTAGCCTGTCACATCGCAGCATGTTCCGGTTTTCCGCAGTGATTAGCAACGCGTAGATCTCAGCTTAAGAAAGGCTGTTGGACATTGTGCCTATAGTCCTCAACATGGAAGCTACCGATCCAAAATCCCCAGGCTATAAACCCTCCATCCCGCACGTTCTGCTCTACACCAAAAGTTTCCTTGTTCTCCCCAACAAGACATGGAACCAAATGTAGTCCTTTTTTAAGAGGACGACGGGCTACAGAGGGTCTCTTTACCTTTTTTCATGTAGTGCAGGGTAAGGCTCAGCCTACTCTGCAACAGCTCTAGAGCCAAATCCCAAGGGTTGAAATCCCAGGCTCAAGCCCACCGCTAATCCCCACTCCCACACCCTAAACTACTAATCCGAAACCCTTAACCGCCTTAACCCCAAACTCTGAGCCGTTACGCCCCAAGGGCTAAACCTGAAGCCCAGGCGGGGGTAGCTCACAGACGCTGGGAGTTCTTCGATCTCCGGCAGCTTGGGGACTGTTTAGACTTAGGTTTCTTTGGTGGGTTTAGGTTGGATAATGCCCCACCCAGTAACAGCCTATAGCAGAAGTAAGAATCAGGGCTTTATGCAGCTTTGTTATGAGAACTAGCCAGCTCTGGGTGAGGGCACTGTCTAAGGTTTAGGGCTCAAATCCTAGGATTGGGGAACTTGGTGTTTATCAGGGGCGCTTCAAGGGCTTCTAGGGATACTTGGAGGCTTGAAGTGTGCTTTTGCAAGGGCTATGGCTTGAGAGGTCAAGGTAAGGTAGGATCAAGGTGGGGTACAGCAAAGCCATACAATGCCCCAAATACGAGGGCCACATAACGACCCCTGGCACTGCCTCGGTTATAAAGTTTGTCTACCTGTGGTTGAGCTTCTGCATTCTGGGGTTGAAGGGTTAGGAATCTGGTGGGTGTAGGACTTTGAGGTCTTTGGGGAAGAAGGTTGCCTCATGTATAAACTCAGCTCGAATTACGCGGAAACTTAGAATACTGGGTCCAGCCAGGGCATTCATTGCTTTGAGCCATAGCCATAGCACCCCGAGCCCTGAACCATAAACGCCATGAGCCGTACAACTGGCCAAAAAAATGCACCTTAACTGTAGGCGAAAGCTCGTCAACTTCTTGACACGGCTGTCCTTTGAGCGCCTTGGCAGCCGCGCAGGCCGTGCGGGGTAGGGTTTAGGGTTCAGGCTTGCGGGCTTTGGATGTAGGGTTAGAGGTTGATAAATGCTTATCAGCGATGAGACGAGGAGTGCTAAGTGCTTCAGGTTCGGAATTCGGAAGGCTTCAATGACAGGAAGCCAGCATCATAACCCCTGCTTGCGTGCATATGTGGAGGTGGCGTTGGGGCTTAAATCTTGGAGCTACGAAAGCGCTGAAGGTCACAAGCGAGTACTTGTAACTCGCCATTCGTTGTCCCGCATGGTTTCTAATCTGTAGAATTCCGCACCACGTCAACGTGGGACTGTTTACTAGATAACTGCAAAAAGGGGTTATACAGTAGGGGGATATAAACGGAACTGAAACCAACATGGGAGCTGGGGGTATACCCCCCAACCCCATGACAACAGATACCTTCATTATAGTAGTTAAGTTGGACAGCTGTTTTTTATAATAGAGGGAATGCTCGCTATCAGGAGTGGTGGTGGTTATTTTGGAAAGAGTGGATTAACAATGATAACAACATATCTTCTTTTGCAAGGAGCCTTCTTCCACTTCCTTGAAGGGCCTAAATGCACAAGTGGAGCCCTAGAGATAATGTAGGCCCCTGATCAAAAGACCCCTTCCCTGAGTGGGATTATATTAGGGATCCTAGTATCAAGGCCCTTAAGAGGAGGGGTTTATTAGTCAGGGATCTACATTAGACCCTAGACCCTTATCACTAAACCCTGGACCCTAAACCCTAAACCGGGTCTACATTAGGTTGCTGAGGACTTTCGACCAAGTAGACGAGAAGCCAATGGGCATCAGCTGGCCAGCAGCTTCTTGACTGCAAAGCAGTAGGATTTAGGGTTTAGGGGTTTGGGTCCTCTATCAGATTCTATCTTGTTTCTTGGATCTCCTCAAGGGGGGGGCATGATGGGTCTCTAAATCAATTATTTTCAGGAACTCCCATGTTCTTCTCTGAGCTTCATGGTTTAAGGCAACACAGGGCGTTTGTGGCGGAGAGCGTATACGCAAGCTGAACCCTAACCCCTGAACCCTAAACACCTGTGTATATGCAAATGTGTATGTATGTGCACTTAGACGCTACTTGTGAATATACAGGTGATGGAGTTGAATTCGTTGATTCTGTCGGACATGCGATATTAAAATACCGCAGCCCGAAAGCCTACCCTCTCCCAAACTAGCATTCAACCCCCAAACCCCTTATTCAAAGAACAGTAATCTTGCAGGGCTTTTCTCGAACCACGTGTATTTTGGCATGGTGGTGGGTAGATGTCTCAATGGCGCACAACTAGCGCGAAAAAGGACACATAACTTTTAGACGCTACCAGAATGCCGGGGATGCAGCACCTGCCAAGGAGGAGTCTCTTCCAAATTATTTCTCCTCGTTGGATGCACAGCTCAGCACCCTGGCGGATATGGCTTTTTACAGGAAGCTCCACAAGCAAGATTCTTAGGTGACTGTCCAAGGAGGGGCAGGGAGCAGGGACTACTGTATTGCTACATAGATTGGTTTATGCATGCTCGGGACGCGCAAGAGGTGACTCATATGTCCGTAAGAAAACGAATGCTAGGATCCCCAGAAGGTTCTGGCTGGCGACCGGGTCATCAGGGGTTTACACGTACTTCTAGTTTGTTCTAGTTGTGGTCTGCAGTCAGGTTCTTTCATTGCCTTTTTGTTGGTCTTATCCATGTCATCGCTATCACGCCCCTGTCATTCCCTAAGCTTTATGCCCTAAATCCTGGACCCTAACATCCTTCTTGCCTTGAGCTCGCTGAGGCATGCTCGCGGCCCCTCTACTGGATGATGCGCGAGCTAGCGCCTATCAAAGCTTCTCGCAACTGGACAGCACTGGCATTCATCCAGCCCGCTCATGTCTAGTTAGTCTATCTGTCTGCCTGCCTGTTTGTCTTTTTGTTTGTACGTTTGTTTACTGTTTGTAAGAAGCGTTGCTCACTTGCTTGTTTACTAGTTTTCGCTGCCTCGCTGGCTGGCTGTCTGTTTGACATGTAAGTCATGTCATTCAATAAGTGTTTTGCAGCATTGCGAGTCAGGGTCCTTCTATGGGTGACCCAGTTCTTGGTTAGTCGTCGGTCGAGACTGGCAACAAAGTATGGGAGTTTCCGAAAACTGCTTTGTAAAATGACTTTCGCTATAGGGACACCCATAATCCCTCTGTGATCCTGATATATCTCTAAGGCTCCTGTGGCCGCTGACATTGGGAACCCCTAGAATCGGTTCGGAGCCTCCAGCCAGGAAACCACTACCCTCTAGCTTTGTGCATCTGCCAGGCTCAGCATTTCAGTCTAGATGTTTTCAGGGACTTCGACTCGAAGATACACGATGTGAAAGCGGGATCGCCGAGCAAGCGATTCGTGCAGTCTGGGCCCGTGTCAGAAGAGATCAGTAGAGTAGATTTTGGGGAGGGTCGAGCATCGAGTATCTGATGCAGAGCAACTTTCACCCCAAACCTTAAACCCAACAGGAGCTGTGGTCTAAACTCCGTAAAGGGTGTCGTATAGGGAACTACTATAGAGCTTATTAAGGGGGAGACTAGCCCTAAACCGTAAACCCCAAATCCTACTAACACTGAACCCTAAACCCTGTATGCAGTTCACTGATTTCGAGGCCTTTGACACTGGCTCATCCCACTCCCAAGGGCTGGGGGTTAGGGGAGAGCTCGGCTCCATCCCTGCATTCCCACATACGCAACTTGTATGTGTACCTATGTATGGATATGGTTTAGGGTATAGTCTCACACATTTACTGTATAATGTATGTGTATCTATATATGTATAGGGTTAAGGGTTTAGGGCATATTTTAACACGTTTTGTGTAAGAATATATATGTATACATATGTATATATATATATATGTATATGTGCGAGTTCTTTGTCTGCAAGCCCATACCCTTCGCTAGAAGCATGAGCCTCTGCCCCGCAGACCTTAGGCCTGAAGCCTGACCGCTTGAGGCGCAAACATTCTTCTCAATACTGACCACACGCGAACCCTATAGGCACTTAAAGTCTCAGCTCTAAAGTTTCCGTTATGCGTGCTTCTGAGAACTTGGAGTTTCCATACCAGAACCAGGGCCCAACATCTGAACCCTAAAACCCTAAACCCCTAATTTCCAGAGAATTCCCCAGGTCCACCAACGTGGCCAGTGCTTGGCAACTCGCCTACATGATGATGCAATGGCTTGCCTGCACCTTCCCATGCGGCAGTTTCCCAAAATTAGGGGTACCTTTTTTGGGGATTCAGCATTTAGTACCATTACTTAGGGTTTGGGAGGCGGATTTTTGAGCTTATAGATTTAAAATTTTACGGCTTAGGGCTCAGGGTTTCCTATAATTAGGGGTTTCTAAAATAAAGACTCTAGTGAATTGGGGTCTATAGTAGGGTCCCCTTGGTTTGGGAAACTACCAGGTAGCATCTTCTTTGGATGTCTTTATCAAGGTTGCGGCTAGGAGCCGTAAGGGCTTCGGCTGCAGGCTTTGCCATGTGAGGGCCCGGCCCAGGGGTTGGGAGAGAGGCTTCAGTTTTGAACTTTAGGCTTCCACATGAGCTGTAGTCTAAGCTCCTCAAAGGGGATTACACAGCGGAGCATTATCGGGGTTATCGAGGGGGATACTAGAAGTTTAGACTATAGCTCAAATGTCCCTGATCGCATGCTATGTCTCAGCGATCCTTCCTCTTCTTGGCCTGTGCTGCTCCCGAAACAGCTTCGTTCGTGCACCCTAGATGTAAGCCCACCAAAACCCTGAACCAACCGGGACTGTTTTGTCGAGGCACGTGCGGCTGAGACCAAGAGGCTTGACTCACGATGATTGGAAGGCCCCTCGCTCTAGGGTTTACGGGGTTCGGGTTGTTTTTAGGCAGAGAAGGCTTAGCTCGAATTTTTAACTAGCAACAAGGATCCCTTTGTCAGGGCTGCGTGTGTGCATTTCTTGAAGTAAGCACCTCTCAGTATAGCCTCCAAAACGGCCTTTGTTGCCTATTTGCCTAGTTGGCATTGTGCCAGAATGCCCTAGTACGACCCCATGTTAATTCGTCACACAGAAAGGTCGATCTGAGTTATGTACCTACTTGTAGTAGAAAGGGGGTCTGGAAGCCGAATGCTCAAAGATTGCAGCACCCCTAGCCGTGTAAGAGGCTGAGATGTTTTGACATGGTGTATGGTTTAAGAGATCACAAGAAGATTCCAAGTACAGAGGGTTGATCTACTTAGGCTCCACACTATCGATGTAGGAGCCTTTTGGGGCTCAAAGTACGAAGTATGCAACCGTTTCGAACTTCTGAGACGGTTTGCTTACTGCTGGTCTCTAGGGAGTGAAGGAATGGCTAGGGTATTCTAGACGGATCCATTCCTCCATTGGCACTGACCACTGAGTAGTTTCTGCTTGGAGATACTGTGGTACCCAATGTAGAGGAAGACTATATCCTCCGATTGGGTATTGCATTTTAGATAAAGAATGCAATCTTGCTGGCTTCAATACCAAAAAACGTTTGAGTTTCCGAAGCTGGCCTGCTCGGAAGGAGAAGCGATTCCTCAGACATACTGCGCCAACCTGACTTCACCCCAATGTGGTTTAGGGTTTAGGGTTGCATGCAGGAAATACTCTCAAACTGGACTTGTTCCAGGCCTTGGACATATTGTAACTTAGCCGGCTGCATCACCAGCGGTGTTGCGCACTCTTCATGTTTGGTAGTGTCCCAGAATCAAGGGAACCCGATCTAGACCCCGAAAATGTATGACCCTTATTATGGGGGTGCACCCCAAAATCCCCAAATTTTGGGAAAACACAATTTTTTGAATCTTGCCATGAGGTCCAAATGTGGTCTGCAACCTAGACCCCTATACCCTACCCCTTTTTTGGACACCTAACTTTATGGCGAGAATCTTCAATACCAAAAAAGTAGAGTATTCTAAAAGGGGGTAGGGTATAGAGGTCTAGGTATGGTTGCGTCAGGCAGCACGAAGCAATGTCATCTCCTCAGAACAAAGACTCCAATTATTTCAGCGTCCCGAGTGCAGCCCACACATTGTACCCAAGTGCCGGAAAGGAATGGCTTCGGGCGCCCTCCCCCACAAGCCTTAAGCCCTAAACCTTGGGTACTGCCCCCCCTCAGTAACAGTTAGATAAGCCCTTAAAAGGACCCCTAATATAGACTGTTATTGGGTGGGGGCAGTACCCAACCTAAACCCTACCAAACCTTTGGCTCGAAAATCATGAGCCAGTGGAAACCGGTATCCTTCCCGCCATAAGTGTGCATTTCCTTAAGTGTTGGGCTGCCAAATCCCTGCGAAGCAGTTTGTTAGCCAGGGAGTACACAGTTGAGAGGCGTGAATAGCCAGAAGGAGATACATGGCACCACAATTCGTTTCAACGCGTACCATGGTTCTAAGAATGCTTAGCTCCATGCATGTGAGGGCTCCTCAACTCCGTACATGTGGGCCGTAAATTCACCCCAAACGGTAGGTAGTCACAAACAAAAACACACACACGTTATGATCGGATAATCTCCTACAGTCCTGGTTACCATCGTAGACAACACTCCCGTTTCACGATAAACCTAAACCGCAGAAATCACAGGCTCTCTCCAGTGAGATCGTAGAGCAGCTGGACATGGAATGCCGCCGCGGCCTCGATTCTGGATGTGCTTTGCAACCCCAAACCCTAATCCCTAAACCCTACGCCCTAGACCCCAAGCCCTAAACCCTAAAGCCCTAAATCCTAAACCCTTGAGGTTGGTGCGGGTCTTGTGGGGTTAGGCTAGGTAGGGAACAAGGTAATCTGCTAGAATTAGCCTCCTACACGTACCATAATGGATAGATACCACCAGAAATGCGCCTACCTGGGATTCAGAGCTGAGGTTGTGTTTTTTGGGGTGAAGCTAGGGGGTTAGTTGCTTTCAAGGTTTTTCGGGATTCTATCGCAAGTGGTGCTGAAATTGCAGAGCTCAAGACCCCTGAGCTGGAATTTCTAGGACCCAAGGTGCAAATAAAGGGTGGTGCTGTGCTCCTCCATCCACAGCAAGGATATGATGAGGCTGCACTGGAACAGGGCTCCCTTGATCCCCATTTCTTCTAGGGCTTCCTAATGCAATATCGTGGGGATTGCTCAGCATTGCGGATCCTTGTGGATCCTTTGTTGGGCCCCTGCATCGTGGATCTTGTCATTTTGGTGCATATCAAGGGGTCCCCATTTTAAGCAATGCCGAGTTGGGCGCCTCTGGGGGTATCCAAATGACAAATCCAACAACAAAGTCTAAATCCACGGAAGCCCACCCCTGTGAAATTTGGTGTTCAGCAAGCTTGCAGAAGAACCAACTAGAATGCGCCAAAAAGAGTTGTCGGAAATGCGGGATGATATGTTTTTCTCCATGTCCCGAATTGGTATCCCTCTGTGTGAGTATAGCTAAATGGTGCTGGTGTGCTCTGAAACAGGATGTCCGGCAACGATGACGTAGCTGTATATTCACTATAGTAGTTTCCATATCCCTTTCCATTATCCCAATAGAACCCCTATGTAACCCTTATACTAACCCTATATACTATAGTCGTTTCCATTTTCTTTTCCAATATCCCAGTATAACCCCTATATAACTCCAAGATAACCCATCGGCTTTTGTGCGTAACCCATGAGCCCAACAGTGGCTCACAAACTTCCCCACAGGTTCCATGTAGGTATATCTTCCCCAAAGGGTCCATTTAGGGTTTAGGGTTTAGGGTTTAGGTATATGGTATCTACTTAGGGCCCAAAGGGGTTCCCATATACCTACTTTAAGGCCCAAGTATATCCCATATACCTACATAGACCATTTGGGTTCCTAAAAGGCTATCATACGGTGACGTGGGATCCCACAGAGACGCGATCCGTGAAGTCGAGTTCCGCAGCTGCAGCAGGGGTACCTCGGGTTAAGGGCTTCCGGCTATTCTGGGTGCAGCGGTGTGCGGGGAAGAAGAGCTTCGCTTACTGGTGGCTAGTAGGGAACAAGGGAATATAATCCCCGTGTAACCCATATGTAGAATATCTTCCTTGATTCCTTAGTCACCACCGGTAAGTTAGTTTTTTGGAAGGAGTCCAGGGTGGATCTGCCCTGTCAGGGTTCTCAGCCTACGTAAGCCGAGCTAGTCTGAACCATGCTTGAGGATTTAGGGTTTACGGTATATAGGGTTTAGGACTTCAGGTTAAGGGTTTAGGATTTAGGGTTTAGGATTCAGGGTTTAGGATTTAGGGTTAAGGTTTTAGGATTTATAGGTTTAGGATTCAGGGCTTGGGATTTAGGGTTTAGGGTCTTCAGCGGGTAGACACTTGAAGGGTCAGGGGGTCTTCGTAAGTAGGATGATAGCCCCCTACAAGCCATATAGTAACCTTAGTTATCCCCATGATTGACCTACTTCCTGAATTAGGAGTAGCTGCCAAAGAGCCCTTTGCGGAGGTCATGATACCAAGGATCTTGGTATCCTGGCTGCCAACATGCCAGAGACATCCAGACTGTGGTCCCTAAGCTTACTGGTTGTTAGTAGCCAATGGGTAATGGATCCGTCCAGTCCCCCTCACCACTCACCAATGATAGTAGCACCTTGGGACTTAGCTTGGAGCTTAGACCCTTAACCCTTTGGGATTTCCTTACACTCCTATTATAGGTGCCTAAGGGTTAAGCCTTAGTAGGGGTCCTAAGTGCCACGTAGGTAGCTTCCAGTTTCTCTTCCAGCTTTTCATTCCCTAGTAACATCCAGTAAGCAGATCCTGGATGTAAAGCCGAAGCCTCGGTTCAGCTTCACAAAGAGAGCTGTAGCCTAAACTCTTGATAGGAGGTTATGGGGGGGAGTATATAGAGTCACTAAGGGGGATACTAGGAGTTAGACTCTACACCCTAAATCCCTGGGTCATGAAGGGGGATACCAGGACTTTCGACTATAGCTCAAGGAGCATCGAAGGTCAGAAGTGCGGGCCAGTGCTTCAGACCTGTCATAGGGGGTGGGAGGCAGAATCAAATGCGGGTTGTTCTGACTGGGAAGTACACTTCCTCAAGCCCTAAACCCCAAACCTCAGACCCTAAACCGCCATTTTTCAGTAGGTAGCGAATGACTACCAACAAAAATGATGCAGAAATGCCAGCCCGAAGCTAACCCCTGTGGGGCTTCTGACGTTTAGGACTTGGGGTTTAGGGTTTAGGGTTCGGTGGCCTTGGGGCCTGACCTTAGGCGAGCTACGTACCAGAAGGTCATCCGGAGAAACCCCCGTCCCTAATGTTTTAGACCCAAAATGCGCTAGTCTCTAGAGGCCCCATCCAGCCGACGTTTATCCCACAATGTAGATGAACCCCCTACACCCTAAACTCGTAATACCCTGATAACTGATAAGTTTTCACATTCCAGTTTGCTTGCTTAGAAGCATCTCAAAGTAGGCGCCCATAACCTTCAGTCGCTGGCAGATTGGCTGCCCTACAGCGTGGTCCTGCTGGTGCAGGAGCCAGTCCCACATCGGAGGGAGGCCCGAACTGCGAAGTGCTCCTGGAAGTCTAAAGGGAATCAGGGGCTAGTGTGGATTTAGGGCTTTGGAAGTCAGGATTTAAACTTCCAGTGCTTTGGGTGGGTTCTAGGGGGTAGCGCTCATTGCTTCAGAGCTTTAAGCTTTGAAGGTTTAGCCGCTTTGTGTTTTAGGATTTCGGTTTTCGGCCTTGATCCTTACTTAGACAGATGAGGTTTCTAAGGTTGGAGAGTTCCTGCAAGTTAGGGGCTTCTTGTTGTCGGTTGCTAGCATTGCAAGTCCTCTTTCTTGCCTGTCGTCCTCACTGTTGGAGATGGCAGTACATAGGTGGCGAGGCTCCATCCGTGGGTCGCACCTTCTTTCATCCTAGCCTGCGATGCCCTTCGTAAGGCCACATCAGGGTTCTGTACATGTTACCATTGCTTGTGGAGTTATATGGAGTATGAGGCCACATCGAGCTAATAAGTATTTGTTGAACTGGATAAAGCCCAACTCTCCCTTTAAAAACGAGCCCAAGATAACCCCTCTAAACCCAAGCGTTCATTTCGTTGTCGATTGTCTTCTCAATTGGATTCCCCAACATTGCCACGAGACAGAGACCAAAGTGTGGAGGGCACATTGCCTAGACCCCCAGACGGCGTTGACGCTGAAAGTTCCCTGCCAGGACCGATCACAGACTGGATATCTCAGCAAGCACGGAACCCTTCATGGGCTCTACAATCATTGCGATCTTTCCGAAGCAGATCTTGAGAGACATCTCTGGGACACGCCCAAACCCCATCGCCTACGGCCCGTAAGCATCCTTAAGAAGATAGATAAACAAGTGAGATGCGAGATGACCTTAATCATTTCCCCTTGAGGTGGGCCACCATCCAAAAACTCTGTACATCCAAGCCTTGACCTTCATGCTGGACCTTAACCGCAAACCCGAAAAGAC
The DNA here is from genome assembly GCA_905231905.1 of Symbiodinium pilosum. Classification (NCBI taxonomy): domain Eukaryota; class Dinophyceae; order Suessiales; family Symbiodiniaceae; genus Symbiodinium; species Symbiodinium pilosum. The sequence continues at coordinate 25,703 of CAJNIZ010002442.1, forward strand.
CCCAACTACTAAATACTAAGCGTGAAGTCGGACACTGCAAATCCAGAACCCTCAGCCCGAAGCCCTTAGACCTCTCCTTGCAGGACCTGCCTGGCACTATCCACCGCTTCGGGGTCCTACATCGCATGAAAAATGGCGCCACTAGGTCTGAATCACTGACTGGCTGTCACTTTGGCATGGAGGAAGGGATCCCTGTAGGTTTAGGGGTTGAAAAGATGAGAGCTTAAAAGGTTAGGGCCTTGGGTTTAAAAGGTGGGGGTTTGGGGTTTAAAAGGCTAGGGTTGTGGGTTTAGGGAATGCCCCAAATCCTTTATTCCATGCTTCTCCTTACCACTGGCGAGCTCATCCATGTTGAGGGATTTGGGTAAGTACGGGCTGTTAGACGGGAATGAAGGAATGGAACATAACATGGCAACTTGAATCTTTGATTACGTGCTGTGATAAAGTGCTTGTACAG
>CAJNIZ010002443.1:0-13093 GCA_905231905.1 Symbiodinium pilosum
CCACTTCGCCGGGGCAAAGGCCAGTTTTGACATAGGTTTTTAGGGTTTAGGGTTTAGGATTTAGGGTTTAGGGTTTAGGGTTTAGGTTTTAGGGTTTAGGATTTATGGTTTAGGTTTTAGGGTTTAGGGTTTAGGATTTAGGGTTTAGGGTTGAGGATTTAGGGTTTAGGGTTTATCCTAGCTATCCAGGGGGATCTCTGGGGGTCTGTGGGAGTTGATGAGGGGATGCTAGGGGTCCCTCTTAGAGATCATACAATAGATGACTTCCCTACGGATAGCAAACACTCCGCACATCATTAAGCAGGCAAGTGAGAAGACTTAGACATACATATATAAATATAAATATATATATGCGAGCACTAAACATGGGGGTGTAGGGATGTGTGCAGTATCAGGGATGGTTGAAGTTAGGGTGTTCGTGGCAATAGGGTTAAGAGTTTAGAGACTCGGGTGTAGCTGAGCAGTGTGTATGCTGCGAAAAGGCAGGGCCACATCGCGCAGTCGAATTTTTCAAGCACATTTGCCGTATTTCACACCGGACCTTCTGCAAACAGGGCTGTATTAGATGTCCCTACATCAAGATGGGCTCAGAATGATAATTGTGTTTGGGCATGTCAAAGAGGACCCGCTTGCCGTTGTAGACATGATGCTTCAGGATCACACAAATGCGTATGTAGTGTTTTACTTGGAGATACTGGAGCCCCCAACCTATAGGGGCCTCCAAAACATGCTTTTTTTTGGCAATTAGAATTTCAATAACAACCAAAGATTAGTATTTTTCGTGGGTTTCTGAGGCCTTTTTGAGCAATATGGAGAAAGATTGAACGATTTCTTGCCCTCCTTTTTTTGGACAGGCGGGCTCCAGGAGCGTGCTGAGCAGATTTTACACTTGGGAAGTCTAGGGTTTAGGGTTAGGGGTTTAAGGTTCAGGGCTCGGGGGAAGTCTAGGGTTTAGGGCTTAACGCTGTCAATTACATGTATGATTTAAGGTACGCTTCTTCATTGACTCAGAGATAGTGGGTGCATTGTTTTTTGATAGAGGTCATTTGCATGGGTGAGCTACCCGACACCCTAAACCCTGAACCCTAAACTTTATAAATACCTAGCTATCCTAGATAACCCCATGTAACCCCTAGCCTTCATTATCCCAATCTAAGCTCCTTACATAGCCAGGCCGGGATACTCGCTTGCAGAGCCCAAGCTCTAAGCCCTAAACCCCAATATCCTAAAACCTCAAACCCTATAGAGCGTACAGACAGACATGTGTACAAATACATATACATATATATATGTATATATGTATCACATTTACAAGTTTAGGTACATCCGTATAACCCTTTGTAAAGGGGACCTATAGCCTTCTGAACCCCTCACCCGTCCCTAATGTTGTCAGAGGAGTCATATCCAAAACGGCCCTCCCAAATCAAAAAACCCTCTAAGCACCAACCCCGGAAATCCTTGAAGCCTGAACCCTAAACCTTGCTGCAGAAGCATGTGAACGCAAGTTTCTTATGTGCTTAGCAAGAGAAGAGGGAAAGGATCCGTATAGTAGCTATATGAGCTATAGTCTAAACCTTAATGGGGTTATATAGGAGATTATACAGAGGATTATTACAGAGGTTACTAAGGGGAATCCTAGGAGTTGAGACTATAGCTGATATAACACCAAAAAATACTGTATTTGCAAATTGTCTTTTCCATCCCTTCACTGCCTGCAAACCAGGGGTAAGTAAACCACCCTAAACCTTAATTTAGAATTCTTAAGCCCTTAACCCTGAAACTTAACACCCTAAACCCTACAACCCTAAACCCCAGAACCCTAAACCCTAAACCCTTTGGGTTCTGCAAGTTTTGAGATGTCGCAGCCAGGGGCCAAGTGCTTCCACCCTGGTCCGCTGAGCGAGCGAATCGCGACCGGCCACCCTGGGATCCTTGGACCCATAGGACAAGGTACCCTAAACTTGGGGGTTTAGGGTTTAGGGTTTACGGAGGGGCTGAGCCCCCAACAAATGTAGAATCATAGTTTTTTGGGATGTTTTAAAGGGTTCTTGGCAATTGTTTTACCTACTTTTGGGGTCCAGGTAGTACTTGGAGGGCTTAGGGCTCAGGGGTTCAGGGGTTCAGGGGTTTAGGGGTTTAGGGTGTAGGTTTAGGGCTTTGGGGTGCAGAGTGTTTTAGTACTTGGAGCGTCAATGGAACTCTATGAACCCTAGAAGCCATATGAGCTATAGTCCAAACTCCAAGTATCTCCCCATAATACCCTTTTTAGTAGTCCCCAATATGCCCCCTTTTGAGGAGTTTAGAAAATGGCTCAAAAAGAAACCCCATTTATCCTCCTTACTACTCTACTGACTAAGCCCCCCTCACCCTCCAAGTCTAGGCTATTAATTTCATAGTGGTAGAGTAGGAATATATAAGAGGCTACTAATATAACCCTTGTACTCCCAATTGCTGGGTGGGGGGTCCACCTGAAGGTTTAGGGGTTAAAGGTTTAAGGGTTTAGGTTTAAAAGATCTGGGGCTTGATTTTAGGGCATAAGATGTCAGGTTTATCTTTTTCAGGGGGTGAAGGTTTAGGGTTAGGCTTGTAGGTTCCATTCTGTAGGGTTTAGGGCTTGGGGGTGGCCAAGCTTGCGCCGCGAAGTAAGTAGGGTTTACAGTTTAGGGGTTCTGCCCGCTGTTTGAAACCAGTCATTCTGGTTCAGAACAGTAGTGTTCAAGGTTTTGGACGCAGAGGTTTGGGTTTACAGTAGGGCTTGGGGCATAAGGTTTTGGGCTCGGGGGGTGTAAGGTTTGGGGTTTGACGTTTAGCTTAGGGGCCTGAATAATTGCCAAGATACACTATGCCCGCTCCCTTGTACAATTCTGATATAGGGTGCCTCAAAAAACTTCAAAAGTATACGGGTAAGGGCGTGGGCCTCGACAGTCGTAAGGTAGCTTTGGCTTCAAGATTTTTGAGGTGAGGGAGTTTACCTTTGCTATGGACTGGGTACCCTGTGTTGGGGGGTGTCCATAGAGTACATCAAGGCAATATATACAGGGGTATGTTGGGCATGTAGGGTCATGTGGGCTATTTGTCTTTTCCAGAGGGCCCGTCCCTACACCCTCAACCGCAAATACAAAAAGTTTTCTTCGGATGGGATCCTTACATGTTGAAGGCTTCAGGGTTAGGTTTCAGGCAGTGGCTGCTGTGAGAGCTGAATACCCGGCCCTGGATGACATTGGCGAACAGATGATGGCCGTCCGTTCGCTCAGCGCCCTGGCAACCCGCGTGATGTAGAACCACACAAGCTCACTCAAGATGCGAGTCTCTCATCTACCCCCTCACCAATGCACGGAGGCCTCCACCTATCCCACCACCTCACTTTCCACCTCCATCCACAACAGTAGTAAACCACTGGTACGACCTGTCACCAGCGTGCAGGCGAGAGAGAGGAGCCGAGGAAAGTGGTCGCACTTTCTGAGTTCTTGAAAAGTCTTTCCCCTGACAAGAGCTCTGAGAAGGGGGCACTTTTCAGCCCCACAACCAAATACAATCTCTCTGTTCTTGTGATCGCAGGGAGTCAAGGGCTATGGACGACGATTCTTTATTGCCGCAGACGGGTCCAGTCACCGGTTCATGGGTGGCCCCCCAGACTGGAATTACAGGCACGCATGACAGCGCACGTTGCCCTCGCATGCTTTGATGGAATCAATAACCGAGGATGTGCTTAGGGAAGTCAGGAGACCATGAGGGTTCATATAGGGGTTTAGGGTGTAGGGTTCAGGTTTAGGGATTAGGGTTGGTAAGCCTCTAGATTTTCTCCATGCCTAGACCAGACACAACAATAATGTAGATCACTGATTAATAAACTCCTTCTGTTGAGGGCCTTAATCTTCAGATCCTTGTTGTAATCCCCATTAATGGGGGGGGGGTCATTAATTGGAGGTCTGCATTGCTTCAGTGTTTTGGCTTCAGTTGTACAGTAAGTACCTTAGCTTTGTAGGTTACACTTACCCTAAGTCCTAAACCCTACAGTACATGGGTTTGCAGCTTACACTTACAGCAATCCCTGAACCCTACAGACCCTAAACCCAAGCCACACCCTAAAGTACCTGGGTTTTGTAGGGTACACTTACTTTAAGGCCTAAACACGAACCCCAAATCCTAAACACTACAGACCCTAATTTTGGACCTCCAAGTAACTTTCCAAACGCGAGAGGCCTGAGCCCTGTACATTCAACACCCTAAGCCCAAAATCCTAAACCCAACCCTAAACCCCACACCCAAGGGCAACCCCAAGTAATACAGGAACCCAAAAAATAGCCCATAGGAGCTATAGCCTAAGCTTCATGAGGGGGGGTGGGGGGGGGAGTGGGTTTAGGGTTCTAAGATTTAGGGTTAAGGGTTTAGAGCTGAATTTCCTTAACGGGGTCACATAGGGGTATTCTAGGGGGAGTATTAATGGGGCTTATTGAGCGGGATACTAGGAGTTTAGATTATGGTTTATGTTATGGTTCCTCTAGGGGGTAGTTATAGGGGATTAGGATATAGAGTTTAGGGAACACCTGCCAATATTGTGGAACCCTAAACACTAAACCTCTAAACCCTGGTGCGAGGTTCCTTGTAGAATCACAGTGAAGGCTACCTTAAGCAAACCTCCACATTATTTGTGTCAATCCCCCGCCCAGTAATGGGTAATTCCCACAAGTGACCACTGTAGGTATATTAAGGCTCTATTAACTACATATTTAGGGCCTATTACTATAGGGGGGAAGTGAGCTAACACAGGGTATTGGTAATTCGTCAGGCTTCCCTGTCTCTCATGTTCCTACAAACCTGTCACAATCCCAGTTTCCATGTCATTTTCCGTTTGATTTTCAGTTCCCCTACATTGCACTCTCCTGCAGTACATCAACCCTATACCCCTATAAAATTCCAGTTGTCATTGTATTTTCCATGTTCTTGTCCATTTGATTCTCAATTATGGAGCATCTACAATCCCCACACAATCCCTATATAAACCCTGAAACCTAAACCTCAACCAATATAATTTGATATAACCCCTACAAAGTATAAAGGCCTTCATTTAACTGTCAACACGGAAATTCACGCAACCCTAAACCCTACAAACCCTAAACCCTAAATACTAGCTTCCATTTTCTTTTCCATTATCCCAATATACCCTTATCTGAGCTATAGTCTAAACTCCTTAAAGGAGGTTATATCGGGGATTATGTAGGGGACTACTATAAGGGTTATTAAGGGGGATACTAGGAGTTTGACTATCAGCTCATATAATCCCTATAAGGCCTTCATGCAGCTGTCAACAAGGAAGTCCATGCGCAGAAGCAGCTGCAGTACCGTCAGATCTTGGACGACCAGTCCGCGGACCAGGTGAGGAGGGGTTTTAAGGTTTTAGTGGGGATAACGGAAAGGAAAATGGAAACTACTACTTAGGGTTTAGGTTCTATAGGGTTTAGGATTTAGGGCCTAGGGTTTAAGGTTTAGGGCATAGGGCTTAGGGCGTAGGATTTAGGGCTTAGAGTTTAGGATTTCAGGGAATAATTAATGTTCAGGGGTTGAGGGTTTAGAGTTTCAGCCTACACGTTAAGGGCTTATGTAGGGAGGTGTTCACAGTTCACAGGCATTTACAAGAATATTGAGGGGTAGAAAAGGGGTTGGGGAGCCTGGTTTCAACGATTGGCACCTTGGGGCGCAGATGCGGGCGGTGCGATACTGGTACGCAGATCTCAAATTGTCTGACGAAGTCTCTGGAGCCTGACTTTTGCTGAAGGTGCTCGATACCGGTAGGTACCTGATCAAGCGTGCACGACTATGATTGTAGCGTGTACAATTGCGATTGGATGATGCCATTTTGGCATATGATCCCGGATATACATGACTACGGCATGCATTAACGATGATTGCTCCTTGTCCAGCCTACCCCTTGAGGAAGACATTGCAAGCATGTACAGATATGAAATCCTGGTGTCCATGTATCGCCGCCTTGACAGCAGTTTTGTACACTCCCAGATTTTTCACCTGCAGATCTGGTTGAGTGTGAAGGGTTTTCGGGTTGGTTTAGGGTTTAGGGTTTAGGGTGATGCACAGCGCCAGGTTGACTCAGCATGTATCCCCCTGGAGGTACCACGTTAGGGTCCGGAATGGAAAACCCTACTTTCTTGGACCTCAGCCACAAAATTCCCCTGTAGAACGCAGAGGTTAATGTGTGGTTTCAAGTGGGGCTAGAAGCAGAAGAACTACCCTTGTATCCCAAAATACGGTGTTTCTAGCCAAACGATTAAGCATCAAGCCCTACAGTAGGACATTTGCAGTACGATTGATGGACAAAATCGCACATGACCTCTTGTACCTAAAGCTTACAAAGCTTGTGGCCCTATGCTATACGTGGGATGATGCAAGTCCTTGTTCATCAACAGTAGGTCCTTCTAAATCCTGAAATCCTAAACTCTGACCCTCCAGGCCTAAGCCCTAACTCTACAACCTGAACCTTGAACCCTAAAGCCTTGCACCCTAACCCTAAATTCTGAACCTTAACCCTGAAACCCTTGAACCCATATCCTAAACTCTAACTCTAAACCCTTAGCCTTCAAATCCGCAACGTTAAAACCTGGGTTTTAAACAAGCCCTTGGGTCTGTGCCCCCCACCAGGCAGATCAGCGACGCAGGCGTCGCCAGGAAGTCCTGGAGCTTGTCCTGCACTCAGAATTCATTGGCTCCCTAAATGGTAGCTTATATAGGGAATAGTACCAAAATGGCCTGAAATTCGGAATTGAAATTATTCTAAATAGCCTGATTGGGCGCAAAATATAATCTGTAGGCTTCTGGGTCTATGGTTCAGATTTTGGTTTTTAGGGATGGTTGCATCTGAAACAGGCATAGACAGCTTGTTATACATTCGTTTTGGTAGTATTTTGAATAGGGACAGAATGGTTGATACACCATCCTTTTGGCTTTAGGGTTTAGGTTTAGGGTTTAGGGATAGAAGGGTGTTCCGTTTTTGGCGTGTGGGGTTTGTCGGGTTCTTGTGCTCAGGTTTGTGTAGAGGTTTGTCCAAAGAGTATTACTATCATATATTCCCACAAACCTTAAGTAACGAGTACAAATCAGTATAAAGGCGCCAACGTACATGATTGCTGTATGTTGGACCCTACGAGTACAGGGTTTAGGGTTGCAGGTGTCAAATGGTTTGAGGATTGGGCTGGGGTTAAAAGACGCGAAGGGTGATGAGCTACGTCCAAGGATTGAGGTAGGTGGTTTTGGGTTTCGGTGTTACAAAGCTAGGTTATACAAAAGAGCCGGGCCTCTTACTCCCAGGTTACTTTAGCGATTCTTGTGGCGATGGCAGGTACCTTCGCTTGCGTGATGTGCATACCCAGGATTGGGATGATGTCATGAGTAGGGTTTAAGGTTTAGGATATTTTCCAGTGCTGCCAAGATGTTTGATGACACCACATTGTTTGCATCCGAATCCGTTCTTTTCGCTGTGGCTTCAGCCCTTAACGTAGGCCCATGACTAATTATTTCCATCCTTTTAAGGGCCTTAACATGAGGATCCCCATTATAATGCCCATTCAGGGGATGGGTTTATTCGTTAGGGGTCCACATTACCGTTTAAACCTTGAACCCTAAACCCTAAAACCATTCCCTTAAACCTTGAACCCTAAACCCTATCCCCCAGTCACAGCTCACGAGAAGATTCGTCCCCTCGCCTATGCTGGGTTGTCAACATAATCGTCTTTTTGCGGTTCCCTGCAAGTCTGGGTAAACCCTAAACCCTAACAAACCCACAATAAGGTCCAGGCTTTCTGCGTTGATATTCGGGGTGCCTGGGAGAAATCTTTGAGGAATGCTAAAGCCCTTTAGCCTCAAGTTACGTTTCCTATTTGTTTTGGATGTCCTGCTTTTGTTGCGACATTTTTCAAAGAAATAAAGTAGAACCAGAACCAAGGAAGGACGGACATTCAAGATTGAGGTGGGGGCAAAGCGTCAACTCGATCCAAATCCTGACCTCTAAGCTTTACACCCGCAGGCCTAAACCCTACACCCAGAACCTCAAGCTTAAAACCCTACCGCCTAAAATTGCAACGTTGCACTCTAAATGCGTAGCTCCAAAATCTAAACCCTACCTCTGAAGCCCCCGAAACCCCAAAGCCCGTCTTAGGAGAAGAAGTCCATTCCTTCCCTGGCGACGAAGACGCATGTGCTCAGACCCCAGTGGCTTCCATCCTTGCATGCTAGTTTAGGTCTAGGGGCGAAGTGTAGGGATGAGGGTTTTAGGATTTTTTGGGGCTGGTCTTGCCATTCTAGTTTTTAGCTTTAGGTGGTATGTGTAGGGTTTAGGGTTTGGGGGGTTTTCAGGGTGTGTCTTTGCATTCTAGTTTAGGTTGACAGAAATTCTTGTGTATGTGTAGGGGGGAAGAGTAGGGTTTAGGGTTTTAGGGTTTTGTTGGCTTGTCTTTGCATTCTAGTTTAGGTCTAGGGGGAAGTGTAGGGTCTCGGGGTCTAGCTTAGGGTCCTAGTTTCAGTTAGGGGTTCAGCCAAGTGGTCAGGTGCCAAATCTGCCAAACATCATAGTGTAGACCCGTGAAATATTATGATCCCTATTATAATCCCTACCAGGCGGATGGGGTCTATTCATCAGGGATCTGGCATAGTCGTGATGGCTTTGTGGTACTGCAATTCAAACCCGCATGTATACATCCTGCACCCGGGGGTAACCCCGTATACTTGGAGCGTAATTAATTGGGAGACGTTCCATATCTAGCAGCTATTTTTTGGTATGGCGGTGGGTCTTGAATTTTCCAGGTGCAATGTTGAGGGGTGATTGAGGGCACCCTAAATAAACCCGAAAGCCTTAACTGTACATCTGAGGCAGACCCCGCCAAGGCAATGAGCGGCATAGTGCATACATGCACAAAAGATGTCCTCCGCTACCCTGTGTACCTTGATGGCAGAGGATGGCGACACTCCACTCGACGTACCCGTGCCGTTCTCACCGGGCGTGTGCGTGGGGAGTATGAAAAGTGACTGCTTTCTGGAGGCAAAGACCAGCTGTTCTGCTGGGAGGCCGAAGAAGCTTGACAGATGCTTGCCGCACATAGTCAGAAGATGACCTGGCTAAGATGTTCTTGTGGGACATCCATCAAGTCATCGGCAATGAAATGCCCTGACGAGCCAGAAGCCCAGCAATGGTTGGAGCCTTTTGGAATGAGTTTGGCTTGCTAGGAAGGCATTGTGCTTCACAACTTCACCCCTTTATGAGAGAGCAGGCACAGAATACCAAAGCTTCGGGTATGATGCGCGGCAATTCCACAGATGGCTGCTTCTTAATGCCTAGGTGAACTGAAAACGACAGTTTACCCTGAGGGTGCAGGTACCTAAATAGACTGTAATCGGGGCATAGAGTGGTTTGAAATTTATATGTTTGTTTGGGTACTTGGACCCTTCGGTTCGGGTGATAGCTACATCAGGTCTTCCTAAACCTTATAAGCCCAAAACCCTAAACAGTCTAGGGTTTGTCAGGGCTTGACCGTATAGGGTCTAGGGTAAGCCACGGCCTGTCGTTTAGGGAAATGCAGTGTGATTGTGCACCATTATGATTCCCTAGGTTGCTTGCTGGCCGTCGTTTAGGGTTCAGGGGATGTTTCTATAAATCGTGTGGAACCCTGCCTGAACCCTAAACAAATGCTCTGAAGGAAGAATGCTGCATCCCCTAGTAAACAACAAAACAACAAACGGCGAGGTGGGAAAAGAAGGACACTGAAAGCAACGCTGCTGCCATAATGGAGGCCGGCGTTACATGTCCACTGGTGTCCCTAAACCCTAAACCCCTAAACCCTAAAACCCTAAACTTAGGGTTTAGGGTTTAGGGCGTCACGCGTTGGTGAAGAAAACATTTTGTTTGTACCAGGAAGGTTGCATATCAGAATCACTAGGGGTTATACTGATTTCAGAGCCCCTTACGCCCTGAGCGCCTTGGTGCCCTCAATGCAGGGTCCGATACCTCTACAGACTCTACAGGAAGGTGGTGGGTCCTGGAACCTCTTATTCAGGGTTGTTGCTTCAGCACTTTTTGCCTTTTTGGGGTTCTAAGTTCCTTACGAAACAAACCAGATGCACTGAGGCTGACAGTTTCTGTCTTGGGTTACTGGGGGCACTTGTCGTTTTCAGGGTTCTTGAAACGCGGAACTGCCCGGGGTCCCTATGAAGGCTACTGTCCTTCTGCAGGGCACTACATGAGCGATAGTCTAAACTCCTTAAAAGGGGGCTTTATAGCCGATTATATAGTAGGGAATCCTTGAACTCTAAACCCTCATAAGGTTCCATGTTTAGTTTGGGAAGACCGTGTAGTGATGAGGACAATTGCGAAAGTAATGACGCCAACTGCGGACAGTACTGATGCAATGGGAGGTCGCTCCCAACAGAAGCAAGTTTGGCTCCAAAATTGCCAGATCGCTGATTCCCCCTTTTGGGCTGCACAACTACCAAAACAGTGATTCCCCCGCGTGCTTCGCGAGGGGGTGCGGGAAGGGCGGGCGCGGAGGAATCACTGTTTCGGTAGTTTCGGGCTGCAAAACCCAAATCAGTGATTCTCCCGGGTGATTGGGGAGGTGGCGTGGGGCTGGGGCGGGCACGGGGTAATCACCGTTTCAGTAGTATCGGGCTGCAGAGCTACCAAATCGGTGATTCCCCCACGTGCTTCGGAAGGTTGGGGGAATCAATCGGGTAGGGGGGAGGACCACGAATACCTCAACTACAAACCCTTCACAATTCCGTAAGCGTGAAATGATTTTATTCAGTCCTGGAAAAGCTAAATGAGTACCAAAATCATTTAGGCTTTGGGGGCTGAGGTTTAGGGTTTAGGGTTTGGAGGCCAAAACAAGTATCGATATCATTCAGGGTTTGGGATTTCAAGTTTGGAGGCTTAAATGATTACCAATATGGTTTAGGGCTTGGGGCCCCAAATAATTACCAACATTATTCAGGGTTTAGGGCACAGGGATTTGTGAAATGGAGCTCCCGAAAAGCCCAAGCACAAATCAACTAGCAATAGCCAAACGAACCCTGAGTGCGTTTACCCATATATCCATATAGCTGTAAAGTAGAGCTATGGGGGGCCCTTCACTTTGAGGGCCTGGAAATAAGATGCAAGAAGGGTAAACAAACTGTCTTGGCGGCTGCAGATTTCTTTGTGTTGACAGTGCCCGCCCCCTGTTCGCTATTACTGCCCGCGGCCTTGGCGTCATTACTGCCCCTACTCTTTGGCGTCATTACTTCACGGTCTCTCAGTTTGGGCGAGGGTTCAGCTATCTGCCTGATTGCCTTTTCGTGCTCACATGCAGGGCTTCCTGCGAAGCCTTACATAGTCGGGTTTATGGCTCAGGATTTAGGGCTTAGGGTTTAGGTTTTAAGGTTTAGGGCTCAGGGCTTGAGGCTTAGCAATATTTCAAACAGAATATTAGTCCCCCCATACACATTAAGCTAGAAGGTCTTATGAGCAAAGATAATATCTGTTCAACCACAACAAACATTATTCGGTAGCTGCACCTGCTATTCATTTTTAGGTACCGGGTACCATAAACCCTAAACTTTAACCGTGTTTAGTTACAGCAGCTCACCTCCGATCATACTCAGGTGAGGTGCATTCAGGTGAGGCGGTGTTTAATGGTGGGCATTGGTAAGGGTACGTTATTACGTTCCTCAAGCATTTAGGGCTTAGGGTTTTGGTAACGTTCAGGGCCTAGTATAAGGTTCTTAGGGAAACTTGGGGAGTGTAGAGATTGGGTCCGCTTGGGGGGGGCCCACGAATCAAGAACCCAGTGATTCAGCTGGCCGTGTTGCCTCCCAAGGTTACCGGCGCCTGTTCATCTTGGTTTTGTGATCATGAGAATAATTCTGAAATGATACACCCACCACCCCCTCATGAAAATATTCACTAGTATAGAATCCTACAACATTGATTTGGAGCTATTAGGAGCTGCTATTAGGAGCTTGGAAAACCCCCGGGAACCCTAAGAACAGTCTTGCGGGAAGACGACCTTTCAAGACCGTGATGTACTCCAACAAGCCAGGTGCCCAAGAAAAGTATGGGTTTTGGGTAGGCGGTAAGCATGTGATTAGGAATTACTTGGACCCTAACCCCAACAGTCCCTGCGGCTAATTGCGGCTAATTAGCTCTAGAAGCCCAGTTATTGGGTTCCTGTCCGTAAGTCCCTATATAACTGTATATTATCTATAACCCAAGGACCTACTATATGGCTAGCTGGGCTTCTAGGGTAACATGGACCCTAAACCCTGAACCCTAAACCCTAAAACCTAAAACCCTAAACCCACCTAGGACCTACTATATGGTACCTGGGCTTCTAGGGTAGTGAACGGCCAGGAGCAGCTAGCAACCGCGGCCATCAAGAAGGGTCAGGACAATGCCTGGTGCAGGGTTTAGGGTTAAGGGTTTAGGGTTTAAGGTTTAGGGTTCAGGGTTTAGGGTTCAGGGTTCAGGGTTTAGGGTTTAGGGACGTTCTTTTTGCTGCTCGAGGGAGCGTGGTGGAGTGGTTCCCTACAATAACGCCCATAAGCCCCTAAACCCTCAACCATAAACCCTAAATCTGTATTCTCCCCCACGCCCCTCCAAGGCCAGCCTAACCCCAACTCTTAAGTGCTTGAGCGCAGATTTGAGCCATTAAGGTCAATATTGGGCTTATTATTATACCTAAACCCCAAACCTTAAACCGCTGTGGGCCCATAGAAGGAACCTTCAGAGCCCTTAAGCATAGGGGTCCCTCTTGTAGTGTAGTATCGTCCATGACGTAGTCCCTACCTGGACCCCACAAGTAGGTAGAATAATAACCCTTCAAGCCCGTAAAGAATAGTCCAAGAGGCTATTTTTTTACATACTGCTGGGGTTCAGGTAATTTTGAACCGTTGTCAATCACTTATCTGGGAAGTATTGACAGTAGCTCGCGTCTTCGACACCAAGCTCTAAGCCGTGACAGCCGGTTTTTCTAAGGGGTTGGCTGTTACCCGAACCTTAAAACATACCCCTAAATTAAGTCCATAGGGAGGCCCTGCGACAGTAAAGACCAACATG